>VRLP01000068.1:160000-419944 GCA_009660295.1 Lophius piscatorius
GAAAAACACTTCAGGGGAAAAAGAGGCGGTGATAGACTAGAAAGCTCTTGGTCTGGATAACGATGTGATTATGGCAGGGAGAGCTTGAGAAGCATTCAACCTTCAACCTGCATATAAACGCAGACCACCACTATAGCATGTAAATACTCTGTTATATAACTGTGACTGAATGTATGGATTACGTGCTCAGCTCCTCGCCAAACCATATTACATCACAGAGACATAATGTCCCCCTGACCTCTTCCACCCCCCACAGTGTCGCAAACAAGTAAGTCTACAAGCACGTGAGCGAAGCGCAAACACATGCAGTGGAGGATGTGATAAGGCGCAACAGTGAAGATGGCAGGCTTGTCACGTCTTGTTTTCCCTCGGCTCGGATTTTTTTTTTTCTATCTAACATCTATTTCTGGGGGAGAGTGAGAGAGGGAGACAGAAAGAGAGAGAGAACCTCTGCTAATGGGTGAACCATCCCTCTGCTTGAGCCTGCTCTCTCATCAGACTCTCTGCGGAAGGATTCTCACACACACACACACACAAACACACACACACACACTCTCTCCAGCAGACTGGGCATGCAACAACTAGAATATGATGGGGTCTGTCAAACAGTAGCGAAACTGACAGCTGCATTCATTCCTGGGGACCTCTGGGTGGGAGACGGGGGATGTTATGGTGGGTCAAAGGCAGCAGGCTAAACACTGGGGTTACATAACAGCCACCATGGCTCTTAAATGTCATTGCTGCTGAGAGGAAGTCAGGGTTTTGGACTGACCTGTCTTCCATCTGACGGACTCGCACACATGCTCCCGGCCGTGAATGAATGATATGGGGAGTGTGCTGGAGGGGTGAGGGAGTCTGTGTACATTCTTAAGATGCATGTGGGTCATATCGATGGAACAAAGCACTGGTCTCTGAGAACAGCCCTGTTTTTGTGGAGAGTGGGGATTTCCATTGCTACAGTAATAACAGCATGAATAAAGAGGGAGGGAAGGAGGGAAAAAATAGACAGACAAAACAGAGAAACTGCCTGCATGTTGCTTCCTGGCAACATTGGGAAAGACCCTTTCCGACAATTTCCCTCATTTCCCAACTAAACATCATTGTTCACTTCTACTCCGCCCACCCGTTTAAGTGAGTCGTCTGCTGTTAATTTGTTTTCTAGGATTCGGTGTAATTTTACTCACTGGCATAAATTCCACCCCTCGGAAAAATGTGAAGAGTACAACATCACAATTCCAGGACGCGACACTCCTTTTTCTCTTTTCCCAGGAGCTTGCAACCACATAACTTAAGCCTCCTTCAGGAAATAGCTGCTACCACTCTATCAATGGCACCTATAGGATTTATTATCCAGCAACTACTGGGAAACAGTTAAAGGACCTTAAATTGTACCTTAAGTCAAAGTAAACTTTCCAGGGTGAAGAGTGAATCTTAAACTTAAGAAAGACTGAATCTTAGCCTTTCCTATCCTTCGGCTCAATAAGGGAAAGTTTTGAAACGTGAAACATCTTTACCTCTCGATGGTTCAGTATATTTGAACATAGCTGATATACCTCATCCCTAATAATTGGGCCAATCTAACCACTAGTGACATCACTAGAAGTAAGGTCTGCTATATCATGTAGTTTCTAATCCAAAACAGGGAAGAATCACAAATAACATATATAATTACATTATTTAATTTTTTTACAAAAATAACTCCTTTCTTACTTTCTTGGATGAGATGTACTAAAAGTGATAGAAAATAAATTATAAGATACGCTAACCTCCTCAAACTGAGGCTGCCCACAACCTTACGATAATGTAGAAAGCTTCAGTAAAAAAGCAAATTAGTGTTAGGTCAAACTCCACAGTACGGTTCCTTATATGCTTTACAATAAAAAAAAAAACAACTGTTAAAAGAGGAAGGCAATAAGAATCTAGCATGCAAAAAAAGGTTACAAATTAGAAGGTCACTTCGTAGAGCTCGGACCTTCTCCAAGGGGCCAGTTCCTTTTAATTAAATTAAACGGTCATCTAAAGTTCTTTACTGGCAGTTGGCCCACCAGATTTCATCAAATAGCGTAACCATAACTGATAAAATGCCGAGGCCTTATTCCACAATATAAAATTAAAAAGAATTAATTGACCTACATCGCTATCTAGATCCAACCGATAATTTTTAATCTGTGGCACAGGCCCCATCCTTCAACCCAGTGTCATGTTGATCCCAGAGGTAATTTATGCTCAATCGATAAGAACGTTAAAAAAAAAAAGTCCTATGAATTGTTCTAAAAGGAGAGGAAACTCCTCAGTGAACCCCTTTTTGCTGGATCCAGTCCAAAACCTGTTGGCCAACCATGGTTCTGAGTTTCATCTACATTCTACAACATCAGGTAGTTTCTGTGTGAGACAAGGAAATGGTGGAAAACAAAAACCCCAATCTTTTAAACAAGTGCAAAAACATTTCCTGCGTGTACTCCTTTAATCTAGACTCCCTCTTAAATGTAATGGGCTCCTTCTCTCTAATCTTCCCATCGAGGATCATAACCTCCTTGATGAAATTGTCAATAAGACAGTAGTTGAATAGCAGGTGATTAAAACTTCTTAAAAATTTGATGTGAAAAACAGATTTTAAAAAAGGACAATAATTTGATTGCAAGTTAATAATTCAAGAAATATCAAGATTTATTTGATTATCGTCAGTCTCTTATGGCGCAGCATGACTGAGGTATGAAGCCTTGTAGAAATGGATAATGGAATCTGTAACTACCTTTCCTAAGATAAAGGTGGGTTAATTGTCTGCAGCGGTCCAGATGAGAGAGAACCCTAACCCTGCAGATGCAGGGACTACATTTTCAAGATCACCGGGTGTCATAAAAAACTATTTGGTCTAACGGTTAATGCAGGACTCTTAAACTTCAACAAGACTGCCTGGCAGATCATTAAATGTTGGTTCTTGCATTCCTTCACTATCTGTAACCGCTTATCCAAGTCCAGGGTCACGGGGGGGGAGCCTGTCCCAGCAGACACTAGGGAGGTGGGGTTCGCCTTGTACTAGTGGTTAGTTCATCACAGGGCCGGCACGAAGAGACAGGCGACCATTTACGCTCACATTCACAGCTACGGGAAGTTTAAAGTCAACAGTTCATCTACACTGATTGGTTTTGGAGTGTGGGAGGAAGCCCTATAAAAATATCAGCCTGAATAATAACTCTGTTGCATAAGGTCCCCAATGACATGTGAGACTTGCTTCCTTTGGCGTGACACTGGTAATCACCCTGATCACACATTTCGTGAACAGAAAGGAGAAACCCATTTTATCCACTTCCTTAAGGCCACAGGTCATGACCACTGACTTATTTTTATAATGCATGCTCATGCCATGCCATGCCAGTGCCACAGCCCAGCCCCCCTGAGTTATCAGTTTATATATAGTTTCTGGGCTAAATCAGAGGACTGTGCTCTTTCACCACCATCCATCATGAAGAGCTATGAGGCCTGTAGCTTAATAGAAGCATCTCACTGAGATATTTATGTGTAACACTGCCACCAAAAATACAGACTTACTCTGCTGAGTTTAGAGAGGGGCGACTACATTTAAGATTAGAAAAAACATTGAGTACAGCAAAATTTCGAAGAGGTAACTTTCAACAGACAAAAGTTATTACATTAAAAAAAGGAAAAAAAAAGAAGCTTTTTTTTTTCCTTTTCTTTTTTTTTTTCTTGGCTCACGCGAAAATTTCTAGACACTAAAATATTTCAAAATTCTACTCCTGACATTTTGAAAGGGCTTTGAAATTTGATTTAGGCCCATTATGTTGAGAATCAATAAAACAAGGTTGAAAATAATCATCAAACTTATCAACATAAGGTCAAAAATGGGGGGAATTTATGAAGAAACAAATGTTGTGACTGGTATAAACGTGGAACCAAAGCTTTAAAGAGAATCTTACATCCTGACCTCAAAATCCAACAAAAAGTGTGATGAGCAATCTAAGCTGTTTAGGCTGCTCTGACTTTACATGCCTTCAGATAAAACTGTTGATAGATAAAAAGTAGAGTAGTACTATCTCAGAGTCGAACATTACATGGAGGCACAACATGGTGGCGATTAAACCTATGAGACATTTAGCTTTAATGCCAGGGGAGGGGGCAAGATCAAACAACGAGACACATATTGGATCTATTCCCTTAAGGCAACCAGCTATCCTGGTTTAGAGTTTCTTGTCGTCTCTGTGTTTTGTCGACCCATGTTTTCCTGTCATGGTTTCCTTTTGTAAGTTTTTCATCCATCTTAGACAAATCTTGAAAAGATAAACAGCCTGTGTGACTTTCTGTGTTACATCCTATGTGCTGCCTCTTGAGGCCAGAGGGACAAAAGATGCCTGTACCCAGGTGCTGCACACGTGATGATTTCTAAATAATATTACTGTTTGTTTCTTGGCGTCTCCTCACCCTGAAGAAGGCGTAAGCTGATACAAGTTGGTTTAATTTAATACCTCTAGCCCATTTCATTAAAACACTTTTACTTTTCAAACTACCTTGAGTGACAGGACCTGGATTTTTATGCCATTTTCTTGGTCATAATTCTTCTATTTTTCTTCATAACAATAGCAGTATGGAAAAATTCTCCCTTAAAGAGTGCACTCCGATCCAGTAAGTGCACACCCATTTACTGTACAGCCACAAAAGAAAAGCATATTGCATTATGGGAGCTAGATGTTACATTTAACATGGTGATCGGCAGCACAAAACAGGGCGGGATGGACTAGGCTACCGACAGGTGTCACAGATGAATATGAGGTGCTATAACGTTTGCTTGCGGCAGAAAAGCATTTCTATGTCGGAAGTGGGAGACAAATTAGATCTAGATCACAATAGGAAGTAAAATGATCAACCTCAGCCACATCCATTTCATCATCAAAGGCAATCAGCTGCAAGAGAAGATATATAGAGGGGTTAGTAGAGTTACAGCTTGGTATGTTAAGTGTTAAGCTTATCACAAATGCAAAAACAGCAAGTCAACTTGAAGAAAACAGTGCAAGTATAACCATGTTAAAAACTGCAGAACGATCTGACCAAGTTAATTTGTTGGCGCAATCAAAAAAAAACAACCTCCCTCCTCCATGTTTTACAGTTTTGAAAAAACACCCAGCGTCCTGAGATTGTTTCCAAACATAATTAAATGTTTTAACTGTTGCACATATCTTGATTTTTTAGTGTAGATACTTTAGGTAGACTGAAATGTGTGCTAAAACTTGGCACAGCATCCTTGTTGAAACAGACCCTCGGAAATCTTCTATAATAGTCTCTCTGCCATGAACCTTCCACAATAAAAGTTCTTTTATACTTTCTATTATATCCTTAGTCTTAACAGGTAAAATACTGACGGAGATAAAAACCTCTATTTTAAGAGGGACCTGACCCCCTCCCAATCTAAGTCACCATGTAAATCCTGCTCTGTGACCTTTCTCATTGTGTTTTTGTGAACGGTCTGCTCACCTGTGCTCAGTCAACAATAATAGACCGACAAACTCAATGAAAAAAACTAATATAAAGTAACAATCGCAAAAACCGATAAGTAAATTTTATTCATGCCAAATGTTTTCTACTATATTGATTACATTTTGCTGAGTTCATGGAAATGTGTGCTTTGATTCAATCATGTGCATAAAAATAACTTAAATACAAATGCGCTCAAATATTTTATGTCGCTGCATGAAGTGTGAAAGAGTCTGCAAAGAACAAACTTCGGTGTAAATAAATTAGGTGCTGGTAAACCGACAGGAATAATTTTTTTCCCATCTGTCACACCATCCAATTAATTTAGTTGTGAAATATATTTTATGGATCACCGTGGTGAGCAAGATTTTCAATCCCCTGCAACAACATTTTGTTCAATTTGTGCAAACAGGACTGGATTCTATAATCAGTAAAAAAAAATATATAATTTAAAGGTTTTGGAAAATGCAGAATTATTTTTGTTCTGCTTTGCTTACAGATATAAACTAATATAAAAGTTGATGCAACTTAAGGACTACATTTCTTCCAGTTGTCATTAACTGAATACCTAGATATCTATAGGGTTTGGTTAATGCACATCAATACCAGTTGCTAGTTCTAATGTTGTGGCTGATCAGTCTACATCCCATCTTTCATCATCTATGTTATTGTATTGCGATGGTTCTTTGGTGGGGTTTGTGTCATTGATTTCAATTCAATACAAACATTCAATATTGTTAAACTGTTCTCATACACCAATCTGCCACAACATTAGAACCAGTAACTGCTATTAATTTTGTGACAGATTATTGTCGTAGCTTGTCATTTTCTCTGCAATCTAATTTTGTATGTTGTAGCTGTTAAGTATATAGATTAAATGTATGCATTTTTGGTGCCTTTATGAACACATTTCTATTAAAAAAAAGAAAAGATGTAGCATTCCCACTTTAAAAAAAAAAGAAACTTACACATTCCTGATTCTCTTATGTTTGTGTGTGTCCCATTGCATGTCCATGAACATCCAAGATATATACGCAGAAAGGATATTTGCTGACAAAAACATGCTCCACAGTGGTAGTTTTGGCCAGAAACTCCACTCTAGGCATCTTTAAAGCCGTCATTGTGGAAATAATGTATCAAACTCGAAATTCCATCCTGTGACGAAATGCTGCTCTTGTTGTTGACACAAGTTGATAGGGTTAATGCGATCAATTAGAAAGGTCGATAGGAGCTGTCAATGAGATAATTAGTGACCAGTGGACGTTGTGTCAAATGATTGAGAGACTCAGGGCAAGCACGTTGTTAAAACGTTGATATTTAGTGCATTAATGATTTGACCCAGACGTTTCCTGAGTTGCTTTGGGGAGCAGGCAATGAAGGAATCATCTTTTTTCTAATATGTACCAGTGTTTGCCGAACATAAACCTAGACATGACACACAGCCTCCATAAACTGCAGTGTTTGCAGTGATTTCAAATTAAAGACTCAATACCACAATATGGATTTTTTCCTGCTACTTTTAGAGTGCTTTAAATTGTCCAGAGACAAGCAACGCTCAGCCTCTTCTTTTTACTTCACCGTTTCTTTTCTAGTCTATTACAGTGTTTTATCTCACATGGGTGATTCTTGGCAGGCCTACAAGCAGATAATGAGAAACAGGAAAATGGAAGGTATATACCTTCTCCCCATAGCCCCGGTCTTTTGTCATCATCTCCCTCAGAGTTTGCAGGACTTTGATGCACAGACGCTCCTCATTCTCCTCCAGCAACTGCTTGGTGTGTTTGATCAGTCTGGCCAGGGGAAGACAGAGAAGAGTGAGGGCATATGCATTGATTGATGAACCAACCACCTTAAAGCACCGCTGAACTAATCACAACATATTATCTTAGCTGATTTTCTTTCTACAGTTTTATGCTTTTAGCTCAAAACAACTTGGATGGGAATGACAACGCCAGTAATGCACAAATAACGTGTTAGACACACAACAGAGCAGATGTTTTTGAGTTCTCATGGTAACCTAGAGAGCATAATGACTCCGGAGGGATAGTGAGGGTGGATGCACCGTTCTATAAACTATTGTACTCAACAATAGCAGCCATGAATAGCTGGATAATCTCTGCAGCAAGAGCAGCAGCTCTGGTTCCTTGTAATAACATCTCAGCTCTTATTGAGCAAATAAAAAAACATCAAAACAGCATAATAGAACCCATAAGTGTTCAAGATTATTTATTACATTTAATACAGACTCCACCTCAGCGTTTTCCACTGAATCTCCCTTTTCTACATCTTTCACATGATGTTTGTTGATGTTATGTTTCTTTTAATGCATCAGTTGACTTCTGTTGCACTCTTCCCACACAGCGAAATGTTTAGGAGCAGGACATCACATGCAACTATATTAACAGATCACCTTACACAAATATTGACACACGGCTGCCAAGCTCAAGTTGTCCCCACCCAGGAGCCGAATATTTACTATAATCATGAATCAACATAATCTGCTCAATGAAAGGTAACAAAGTCCCCTGACCAAACTCACGCTGCTCACTACTGTGGAGCAATATTGTCCGAGTCAACCCCAATCTATCACAATCTAGTTCTCCTACAAACAGACTATCGTATGTGAAGACCGATGCAAGGGAAAACAAGCATCTAGTGTAAACCATAAAGTATATTAACAGGGCTCATCTGGACATGCCATATCCCCCCTGGTACCAGCTTTCGTCCCCGACAGTAGGGGGTATATCACCGAAAGGCCCCTAATCCCTTGCATTGAACAAGCAACCCCCCTGATTTACCTCAAATTTTATGTACAAAAAGCTCCCCCTGGTGAATAAAATATGAACAATTGGAGTAAAATATGACATAAAAAAGTTAATGATCCTCAGTTCGATCCTTATGCACCAAATTTAGACTAAATCAGACGAATAGTTAGGAAGTTATGGCCAAAAAAAACAAATAAAAATCAAGAAACTTCAGTGGTTGGAGAATGAGACTCACCTTTGGATCAAACCTTGAGATTTGATCCAAATGTAAAGTGCGTTATAATCAAAATATATTATTATTTATTATTATTACCTTGATATGAATCCTCCGCTTTCACACTTTTTGCGAGCTTCTGTGTTCTCAGGGAAGAGCAGCTCTGGACGATGTAGGACATCCACCAGGACCGAGAGCTCGGCCTGGACCAGCGGCCTCAGACGGTCCTCCAGCGCAGACACGATGTCCTAGAGAGCAGAAGAGCAGAGTTAAATACAACCACAGTTCAGACATGACCAGATAATGGAGTCTAAACAGAAAGTCGTAAGGGCTTCGCTGAGTTCACAGAGCTAGTCTTCACATCAATGTGTCCAATGAAACCAGAGTCCTCCTAAGTTATTGGTCCTGAATTTTTAGACTTAAAATCTAAATTCAAAAAACTTATTGTCACATGCCTACGAACAATTAATATATACGACTGCTAATAACTTTATGTACTCGAGAAGGCAAGTTGTACGCTTTAAATGTGGAAATATTAGCTAATAGTTAGTTAAAGAGTTTATTATATCATTATTATATTCTGTTGATGTCAGTCTTTGTTCTGAACTTGTAGTTCTAGTCATTATTGTTACTTAACTATTGCTGTATTATCTAAAACAGAGTTTACTGATTGTTTCTATGCTTGTATTAGAATTGTATTATGAGCTTTGCGTGTTGTGTTTATTTTAGTCTTGCATCATGTGTTTCAAAGTTTTAAACTACTGTCAGTAAGAGGCAAAAGCCCAACCAGAGATAGGGACTGTTAAATACCAAAATACAGCTAGATGTCTTTTATAAAGTGCATAATTTTCATTTTATCAAAACCTGACAATTCCCAGTGTGTGGTCCCTCTCAAATAAACAAATGAAATAAATCAATGTCTGTTGTGCCGAGAACTTTACTCTCCCTCAATCTATCTGTACATGCGTCCACATCAGGTATCTAAAACATAATGTAAGATAAACATAAGGTGACAATTCCAATACATACGGTATTGAAACAGAGCAAACTGTATTCACAACTTCACTTTTTGTGTTGTGGTTAGATATGTGCTGCTGCAACAGAGAGCCCTCCCACACACTTGACAGAATTTTTATGAATGCCTTCATCCATGTAAGGAGGGGCTCTATCATATAGCAAAATGGGAGGGACACCAGTCGGACCGACATGACTCATTGGTCTAGAAATGGGTTGGTTGTGTAACCAACCACAGAAAACGTAATCACATTTCTGCGGAAAGCGTGGGTTTCCTGTGTAAATACAAAGGACAGCTGACCTACATCACACAGGTCAGACTTCCAGTGAACACAGAGTCACGTACCGCATCTGCTTGGCATATGACCAAACATATTTTCTCCCCCCACGTATCACAGAATGCGAGTAGAAACAACACACACGTAGGTTTTCAACCCACAGAAAAACATTTTTGGTTTATCAGTTAAGTTTAATGAAATCACATTGTATTCAAGCAAAGAGGAGGATTATGTCTTTTTAAGTAATAAGGATTTAATTGCTGCTGTCATTACTAGTTCTAGAGAATCATTATGTTTAGACTTTTTCTTTAGGTCTCACCATGTAACACTATTTGTTAAATACAGGAAATATACTTCAAATTTCTCTAAGGGTCAGAGTGTTTCCATTTCCTTCTATTTCCTCTTCTACAAATTCATAGAGAAACAACAAGCTACTGTAGAGACAAGAAAAAAACTGGATAACTAGCACTCACAGTGCGCAAACCTCTGCCAAAGGCCAAAACCTACATCTGAACCTACTTTATACCTTCCTCTCGTTCTATTCAGCACTTTGAGATTTGATCCAAATGTAAAGTGCATTATAAATTAAATGTATTATTATTATTATTATTATTATTCATGTATTCAGCACGTTGACCACATGAAGGTTAATTTAAGTCTAAATCTTAAACAGACATTGTTGATCTACCGACAACTCCGACAAACTCTCCAAGTATCTCACAAAACTCTGTAGCCGGTTATCTCCTGCGCCATCCACTTCAGCGTTTCTGTTCAGCCCATTGACCTACCGCCAAAGGAGCATCAAAGGATCAAATGTATCAATATTTGACTAAGTCACCAACACTACAGCAAAGGAACATCAGTGGAATTAAAGGCATCAATAATGGATTTAGTCAACAACTCCACCCCCAAAGAAACATCGAAGGACCAAAGGAATCAATAATGGAATGAGGCATCAACTCCACCTCAAAGGAACATCAAAGGAATCAATAATGTAATAAGTCACCAACTCCACCGCGAACGAACTTTAAAAGAATCAATGGACCAAAGGCATCAATAATGGATTAAGTCACCAACTCCACCCCCAAAATAATAATTATAATGATAATAATAATAATAATAATAATAATAATACATTTTATTTATAACACACTTTACATTTGGATCAAATCTCAAAGTGCTAGTGATTTTTTTTTTTTAAACATCAAAGGAATCAATAATGGACCAGATCCTCAAATCCACCCTAAAGGAACATCAAAGGAACGAAAGGACCAAAGGCATCAATACTGGACTAAGTCCCTAAATCCACCTCAAAGGAACATCAAAGGTATGCACGGAGTGAACGCATCAAAAATGGACTAAGTCCCGAACTCCATCCCCAAAGGAACATGCCTCTCCTCATTGTGACCTTGCTACTCCAATTGGCTTATTATCTTTATTTTACATGCTCTAAACACACATCCCATGTAATCATCCCAGGGATATGCCTAAACCAAGCTCTGGGTAAATTATTTTTATTTTCCGTCATCTTATTTACAGACAGAAAAACAAACAAATCAATGTGGTTGTAATGTAACCTCCTCCATTGGCGGAGGTATCTGACACATTTAGTAATAGAATAACAGTTTCAAAGCATTAAATTACAGATTTTATAAATTCACAGCCATAGAATCTGTCTTACATTTTTTGTAGTCGAACAAACAGTTGCAAAAATCATTATTATTTCTGGACCAGTCGTCTCTTGCAGACAAATTTGAAGTCCGGGGGCACCCAAGGTTTTTGTGCTGCCGCTCCCAAGCTGTGGAATGAGTCGTTACTGCCTGCCTCTAATTCCCACTTGAAACAAATTTTCATTCCTTCCTTGGTTATTAAACTGAAATGAGAATTGTACATTTATTTCTTCTGGTCTTATTGCTTTCATTATTTTTGTGTTTTATTTGCGCAAACAAAATTTCCATCTTCTCCGTCAACTTTGTTTTTAAATGTGCTTGAGATGAAAAGAAAAAAAGGTCTGACAAAAATTTAATCATTAGATTATATTTACTATGTTGAATTCATATGTGACAGATTATGTGAAGCGGTTTTCATAATATTACCGATAATCAGGATATTGTGTCCGGCGTATCGGATCCTTTGTGTTAACGGGATAACTCATTAACAATTGAATGGATCATTCTTGAATTTTATAACCCCGTGGCAGGAAAAACTCGGTTCTACATTTCCAACTCTTGGGGGGGCTTTTTCAACAAAAGCCATGATTTCTCAACCGTTGGTCTTATTTAGTCCAAATTTTGGGCATATGAATCGACTCAGAGATCTAAGCTGTATATATCGGTTAATTTTCTCACAAGGGGGAGCTTTTGTTTACAAAAGAACTTTCAGACGAAACTTCACAAACTGCCTTGGAAAACACAGTTGGCCTCGTTATTCTTATCATATTCTTCATTTGATTACATTTTAAATGCTGTATTGTGACATTTTCTAATTGAAAACTGGTTGTTGCCATTGGCGTAGCCAATTAGTATCCCAAAAAATGTTTCTCTCTCATTAACCCCCGCCATTATCTGCTGTTGGGATACGTCTGTGACTAACCTGTAGCCTCTCGATGATGTTCCTGTAGTCCTTGGATGTAGTCATGCCAGAGTCTCGTCGGGTGGTGTTCTTAGCAGACAGCCTCCAGCTGAGGATGCTCTTCTGCACAACATTATTAGACTTGACAAATAGGTTGTTCACCTGACTGTCCAAGTCCACTGGGATGGCAATAGCCCGGCTCTTAGCTGGGCAGAAATTGAGAACAGAGATATTTCCGTTTAATGCTTTTAAAATTTGCTCTTTCTGTTATTCTGAGAGCATTGCAGAGCCCGCAGGTTGGTGCTGGATCAGTATCTTACCCACGTCTGAGAGAACTTTAATGCAGGCCTCCACAGATGCCTTCTGAACAGGGTTGAGCCAGTTACAGTGGAAAACCCGGAACACTCCCTGCAGCAGTTGTACAAATACTGGTTGACGGGTCTGTAAGACAAATATAAACCAGAGAATATAAGAACAAAACCATTACAAAAGATGAAGAGTAAAAGGGAAACAAATGCTGCACAGGATAAATAAGGGAGAGGAAACTGAACAATTTAATAACCACCTAAGCAACTATTGTGCTCCCATGACCCATTTTGTGCGATATTTCATGGAGTTTCATCTGATGTTTACTTGTCGTATAAATAATCGTGCTTTGTCTTTTCACATACCCTTTTTATTCCAGCATTACAATATCAGTCTCATAACATTTAATCATACAAATGCACCCCATGAACAGTCTCTCGTCTGAAACTTCTTTGTAATAGCCATTTTACTGAACTGTGCAACCGGCAGCTGTATGATGGATCCGAAGAGAAGTTCTTCTTCTTTTTAGGTTTTGGTATTAGCTGTTTTGACCATTAAAGATTTTCTGCGAATTTGAGAAATCACATCCTCAAAGCTTTCAGGCTCTTCTTTATCATTTGACTTAATACTAAAAATGTACACTGGTGCTCCAGTGGCTTTGTGAGTGAATAATCAATGACTTTAATAGATGCTCATTGAAAAGTTTTATTTGGATGGGGAGATAAACTTCTAAAGTATGTTTTTAATCTCCACTCTTAGCAGAATAAGAGCGACCACATGATGTCATTAAGGAGCAACATGATGGCAAACGATGTGGAAAGAGTGATAAAATGTGACATTTTCTTTTTTCAATCAGTTCTTTTGTTTGGATACATTGACACAGTTCCAATGATCATGCTGAATAATACTTAACTCAAATAATTGCTATCAGACAAATACGCAATGACTGTGAAAGGTTAGTTGAGGATACTAAAGCACCTACAGTATAGGGATCTACAACTTTTGCTCCAGTAGGCCAGCTGGTTATGATCATGTGCAATCCCACAAAACCACTGTTAAACATAACAAATTGATTTCTACCACCATGATGACAGAGCTATCTATCAGCTGGCCACAGGTTTGGATTACAATAAATACCTCAGTTATCTTTCCAAGAACAGCCGCCTGTTTCAAGAGAAAGAGGGTCATGATGGCATCATGCATTAGGAAACCTCAGGAAGCAGAATTCACATAATGTACAAATGCTTTAATAAAACAAAATCAACTATCCCTCCTAGGGTAAACAAGTATGTAATACTACACCACAAAATTACAGCACAAGAGATTTGGCAATCTGTAAAGGGTTATGGTTATTTGGAAAAGTTGAAGGCGGCAGGATACTGTTAAGAAACAATGACCATGTGTGACTAAATGATTTTCACCACATTTGAGTAGATTCTTGTGCAACACACCCACAGATCTGGGAACAACAGACTCCTGACTAACCTCTAAAAGCACGAAAACCCATACTGCGAACAGTCTGTTGATAAGCACCCATTGGTTGGGAAATAAAATGTGAGGGAGCATCACCATTACTTACATATATATATTGTAAGATCTATGTGGAGGAGAGAATCATAGTTAACGTTATAGTAGATGTCCATAAACAGGTGAGCAGGATTTCCTGATGCACAACAATTGTGACACTCCTTGTTTTGTGTATATAAAACGCTATCCTCCCCTGCCCAGATTACCTGCAGGCTTGTGCTCTGGTCGGAGAAAGGAGAGCTAAAGAAACACGTGACAATGCTCATGACTGTCTCGGTTACATAACGCTCTAGCGTGGTGTCCGCATGCTTCCTGTCACTGGTATTGTTGCACACCTAGGCAAACACAGAGAAAAAACATTAGCTTTGCACACAACCACTGGATCACACTTCCTGCATGTGGAGATGGGCAGTACACTGTAAACTGTTGCCATAGTAACCCCTTAGGCTTAAATACGGATCAACCATAACATTACAACCACTGAAAGGTGAAGTGAATAACAACCATTATCTCATTACAATAGAATCTATCAGCTGGTAGAAGTTGATATGTTGGACTGGTTGATTAACTGGGTCAGAGCATCTCCAAAACTGTTGGTTATGTTGAATGTTCCCAGTCTCCAGTGGTTAATATGTTCTAAAGTGTTCTAATGAAGGACCACCTGAGATTAAGAGACAGGGTCATCAGCACGCAAGGTTCATTGATTTTCTTGGGGAGCGAAGGTAAGCTCATGTTTTCCAAGCACAAATTGCTGAAGAGGTTTAGGCCGGTTCTGTTAGAAAGTTTAAGAGCACCTTGTGCATTGCAGGTTGGTCTGTAAAGGATTGTGAAGCCCATGCATTTCCCTGTCCATCGCCAATGGCATATCCGTATCATTCCTTGAGCAAAGGAAAAAGGACGCTGGTCCCCTGCCATTCATATAAGTGTTAATTTGACACAAACCACCTACAAAAACGTTGTTACAGAACATATACACTCATAACGGAAACAGTATTCCCTATTGGCAGTGGGCCTCTTTCGGAAGGATGATGCACCCCCCCCCCCTGCAATACTGGAAAAATGGTTCAGGAATGGTTTGGGGAACATAGTATGATTTCAATGTGTTACTTTGGCCTCCAAATCCCCCAAATATCAATCCCATCAAGCATCAGTAGGATATGCTGGACAAACAAGTCTTCCTCGAGGCCCCACCATGTAAACTACAGGACAGGAGGACCTGCTGCTAATGTTTTGCTGCCAGAGACAACAGCACACATTCAAAAGTCTCATGGAATCCATGCCTCGATGTTACCCATTGAGGCTGTTTTGCTTAAAGATCACACTACACAATATAAGACAGATGGTTATAATATTATGGTTGATCGGTGTATAAAGTAGGGTAGAACAATCCAACTTTTGGTTAACCATATCGTGACTTACCCTACATATGTCCACCAGGAAGTTCTCAAACAGCTTCCACATATGGTTGGAGGTATAAATCTCCTTCATCTCCACCTCCGTGTCCACATAGCAGTGGTTCAAGAAGTTGATGTAGGCAATCTTCACCTAAAACAATCCAACCAAACACATTTATCAGGTTAGACTGTAGATCTATGAACAGAGAAAATAGCAGCCAAAATCTCCTTAATTTGATCTCTAATGGGTATTTTATAGTTTTATGTTATGACTTACATTTGACTCAATGTGATCGAGGGCAGTGTTACGATACACCTGAGATATCAATAAAGTATTTCTGACTCTGACAAACTGTTAATGCAGAATGTCCGAAGCAACAATCTTTAAAACATAAGAGTGCATAATACAAATGATGGGTCATTGTTTATATTATCATCTTCATTTATTGTTGCATGGATTATCTGCCTTAATGGAGGTAGGACCCTCATCTGTCAATAGAACTATCTGTTGTTGCATTTAGAGAACAGTAGTGGAACTGTTTATTAGGATTTGCTTCAGCTGGGGAGTGTGCTTGCTGTGACAACAAGCTGAACTTTGCTATTCTTTTACTGGCGTCACAATTCAAAAGTTGAGTGCCAATCCCAGTTTAAGGACAGAACCATTTTTAAACAGAATTACTTTTTTACTGAATTTACACATTGACAAATTATTGCAAAACTGGGATTTCTGGATAAAGTCTGAGGCTTCACGAAACGATTAACCATTACAAAATGAAACTGGAATGTACTCCTTCCTGTATAATAGAGTTCATGTGCAGTTGACCAAATGTATTTGTTAGCACCGGTCTATGTTTTATAAATGTTTCATACAAAAGATAAAGTAGATGGTAAATATTAATATGGACATTGTCAAATATGTGCCGCACAATCTTCCCTAACTCTGTGATAAAATACTTTGAGACTTTAACCAGAGTGTTTAACACAAGCTGACAGGGGTGAAAACTAGAACTGAATATTCAACAGGTTTGTGATCACCGAGGACCATCTGCATCAAAAGATACTGACGCACTAAACTGACCTTAGCTTAAACTAGGGATGAAACATTCACCTCCTGACCTCTTTCACCTCTTTTTTGGTGTGAAAAACAAATCCCCTAAAATGAACGACCCAATTAAGGCCAATTTGACATGTAGAGCGTTTCGAAACAGGTTACCCCAAAACAGACCTATTAATAAATAAACAGAGACCCGGGAGTGAAAAATGAATCCCTGTATCTAACAAGCTTCTCCAAAACAAACATGCTCGACAGGGAACAAAAGAGGCCTAAGTCCTCGTTTGGCATGCATCAGCCTGGTGCCGGTAATGGTCATTATCAGTACGCAATACGAAGAAATATGGAAGGAATCTGTTTATATGATTCAGCATAGGTCAGCCAGGATAAGCATGTCAGGTACAGGCCGTCCTCTCCATTTTAGTTGTAATGCATTTATAATTACATTCTGTTGAGTTCTTGAACTGTTCAGAAACCACAGCTCTATTCTATGGTCTGAATTATGTCTGAGAAACTGCATCACATACATTTCTTTCTACTAAACTGCTTTTTCATATGGATATTTATCTTACTGTTAATCTTCATGCAGGCCTGCTTAGTCATGCATCATCGAACAATGTGTTATTTGTCTGCCTGAACTTGATGGTGTCAAGATAACACATCATTTCTTTATCTCAAACACACACCCTAGCATTGTTTCAGTGTGTAAAGTTTCCGAACACCAAATAAGACGGATTTCAGTTGAAAACAAATAAAATTCATTAGTCACACCTCAGGGATACAGTCTTCTTGGGTGACAACGCGTACAATGTCATCCAGTGGCAGCAAGGAGTTACATTTGATCTCCGTGTAGACGTTCTTGCCCTCGGTGCAGACAGCCAGCAGTTCCACCAGATGGATATGGTACATGAGGGGGCTCTTTTCATCCATACGATCTCGCTCTGAGCGCATCATCTGCACTAACGTCTGGAAGGAAGCACGATCATTGTAGAAGACCAGGACGTCCTCACCAGAGTTCACCATCTGGATGGTGGAGAGACACAGGACCAAGAGAAAACATCAGTCACTTATCATCATTGTTATTTTAGTAATATCACCACTCTCTTCGTTGTAGTTTAAATGTTTGTCTTCTGCAGAAGGAATCGGTACCATTGCTAATTTCCGTTTGTTCATTAAACTGACCTCAGCCATGACAATGTCCTGACACTTCTTAATGAACTTGCTCTCGGCCTTCACTATGGTCTGCAGGAACTTCAGATATTGGACATGCCGACCGTGAGTTTCAGCACAGTGGACAAAGTGTTGAACCACTCGCTCGTTGATCTCACTGCACAGCTGGAAGTTATTCAAGAAGATGTGCTGCATGGTGACTGCCTCCAGGATCTGAGCCGGTTGTAAAAAGAGGGGGAACAAAACTAAATCTGTGAAAAGGAACATTGACTTTTTCCCTTAATACATAATCGTGGAAACTTACATGATACATATGAGAAAATCTGTTTTTAATGACATGGCTCGGGTCTACTACTCACCCCTGGGTTTAGAAACAAGTTGATGTGCTTGTGTAGGAGACCCTGGTTCGGCTGATTTCCTGCACAGAAATTCTGCAGAAACTCATGTGCCAGTTTCATGATCTCCTTCATCCGGACATCCTCACCCTGATGCAAACACAGACTCCTCTTTATCTACTTCTATTACAATAATCAGGGCAGCAAACGCTTAAAATCCAGGCAGAGCTTTAAATCGTTCTTATCATTTCACAATACTCAGTTTAAGTGTTGCACCTTCTCATAAGGGATCTGTAAGAGCTCCAGCACCACACTATGAGCTCCCATGTTCCTCAGTAGCCTCTGCTGCTGCTTCTTACTCTTCTTCCCTGAGCTTCCCTCCTGGACACACAGCGTACTCAGACGCAGCAGGATCTGAAAACAAATGGCTGGATGATTTTTTCCCGCAGAAACAAGTTCGAAACTATGAAAACAGGAGAGTGAAATACAGACGCGCATACTTCTTTCACAACCCTGTAGTTGTAATTGCTGGTGCTTTCCATCCTCTTGTCTGATCCAGGCGAGTCTCCCTGTAAGACAAGGAGCAAAGAAGAATAAACCACCTCCTTCCTCAATTCAACAAATGTCTTAGATTTTATAGTTCTCTCATACGGCACCTTCTTTTTGTTGTCAGACTCTGAAGGTCCATCTCCATCCATTCCGTCTTCTCCTTGCCTCTTGTAAACCCACAGTTCAGACTTCTCCACGATAGAACGAAGCTGGTCCAGATCTGACTTGATCTGCTTGTAGTTTTCCACATCTTGACTCGTCACCAGCAGCTGGACCTGAATGTAGGTGAAGAGAGTGGATTTGTATCAACTTCATCACAAGAATTCTTACATCCTGCAAGTACTTATTTTGTACTTTTGACCAACTACGCGTTATTAAATTGAGGTGTTCATAAGTGATAAGGCCTACTTGTTTGAAGGCCATGAGGACCTCCTGCCTCTGGCTGAAGTGTCTGAAGAGCAAATGGAGCGCTCCAGAGACGAGAGGTGGGTAATCATGCATGGTCAGGTGCAGCAGGACCCGTAGGAAGGTGCGCCCTCCGTGGTCATCCAGGTCTAGTGGAGTGTTTTCCTCACTGAAAGGTGATTGAAGGTGAATTTACACAAACCTCATCATCTCGATTTAGAATTGTTTAGGAAAAGACTAACAGGCTACGGATTACCTTCCTCCGAAAATCCCCTCTGCCTGCTCCTCAATGTTCTCAAAGTCAAGATTTCCTAGATATGAAGATTAATTCACGGAATCGTTATTTCAAATAAGGAAATCTAAACATTTATGTGATATTTTAAAAGTACTGGCTTGTCAAGGCAAGAAAAGCAGAAGTAAACAAATGCTGTTGTTGGTCTTAACTCGTGTCTTAGCATCAGTGTTTCTATGCCTGTGTGTGTTGGGGTTGAGGGTACAAGGGGACGGGGGGTTGTGTGTGCGTTGGGGGGCGGGAGCTGTCTGTTGTTTTTTATGTGTAATATGGTTTGATATCATTCTAACTTAGGGATCCACAGTTGTTAAGCCCCTAGAGGGTTTTTTGGGTTTGCTTGACATGTTTATCTTTTTTTTCTCAACTTCTGAATGATGTATACTATCTCTAATACGTTCCAAACAAAATTAAATGTAATAACTCATCTCAGTCCAAACTGGAGACATTGGAGTTACTGAGTTCTAATTATCTGCCTTAATGTGCCGAAATAAATTTTTCAGGATGGTGTGAACAAGAAGAATCTCATCCTTCCACATTTCAGGTACTCGCCTACGCACTACATTGGATACCTATCTGATCAGGGGACCTGTGACAGGAAAGAAAAAAGTCATTTTTTTCACGTCACAGCATTTCCTCCGTTGTTGTTTATTAACTAATAGAGTACTGATCTTATTTTAATGCTTTATTTAATCACAATGTCATTGCTGTTTTGTGTGTGTATGTTGGCGAAGGAGGGTTATTGTTTTGTTTGTCTTTTTATTGCGTGAAGCACTTTGTGACTTTTTGTGTAGCCCTTAACATACAAATAAAAATATTTGTATGTTAAGGGCTACACAAATAGTCTAATTGATTGATTGAGATGCTATGACATCATCAGCCTCGGACAAAACCTCATGCATACATTTGTTACTAAATTAAAAACCTTATCAGTGCCGGTGTACTTGCATTTTCAGGAGACAGACGTGTTAATATTAGAGTTTGTAATAGTGACAGTCAGGACAAACACATCTGACATTGAGGCTTGTAACATGAATGAGACATATTAGGGAATGCATTCATTAAGTTGTTAATGGCTCATGATTTTTTTTATTGCTATGACTAAACATAATGTCTGCCCTTCAAAAGATCTGTCATTCAAGTAGTATCATACCTGGCATCTGGCCTGTGACATTATTGGTTCCGTTCTGAATGGCAGTGTTGTCAGCTTGTGGGTTGATCTCATCAAACTCACGTTTGAAAATACAGAGCAAGCAGGAGATTCTATAGTCGAGCCGTACGTTCAAAATGAACTAGAGGAAAAGTTACAGGACACATTACAATGTGAAGTGCTGGCCATCGAGGAGGAAGCAGTTTCCTGGCGTCCTACCTGTAGAATCTCGATGACTTTGAGCTTTGTGTCCATGACCATGATGTCCTCCCTCTCTGGTTCAGTCTGTGCTTTTACAACATCCCCCTCTGGCTGATGACTCTGCGTGTTGTGCAACAAGCCACCCCCTCGCAGCACTACCTGGGTCATCAACTCACCAACTCCATGGATGGACTTCATCACATTACTGCCAGCTAGAGTACAGAGAGAACCAGGACAACATTAAAATCTTAAAATATGGGAAAGTGTTTGGAATGATCTCACTTGTTTTCACTGGAGACTTGAAATGCCAAACAAAAGTCAACAAAAGTCAGGCAGGTACAATATCTGTGACCCTCTACTTAAAGCCTGTGCAAAGGAGCCGAGTCGGGTGTTTCATTTTATCGTCAAGAAGTCTTTGCAGACACAGCAGGTACCTAAAGACTTTTTTAAAGACTCGGTGGACTTTTTAAGAAACAGGACACTGAGAGTAAGAGTAAACTGAGGTTTGACGATCGACTCTGCTCCTTTATCTACTGGATGCGTGCTTTCACCCTTTTATTATTACTTCTTCATAAAAAATGTGTGTCAGAGTAAATATGAAAGCAGGACCGTTGTAAAGTACGCAGAACATTCTGTTACTGTAAGTCTGCTATAATAATCTTAAAAGTAGCCATGGCCCGGACACTGAGGACTTTCTGAGGTGGTGTGAGGAGTTACATCTTTATATAAACATATCCAGTATGATAATTGGGGACATGTGACAGGAAAGATCATATTGATGAATATTGATTTTAGAAAACACGTTCATGTCACAACGATGAAAGACGAATCAGAGCCAAGTTGTAGTTTCTCACAAATACCGGAGGACTGTTATTGACTCGAAGCTGAACTTTTAACAGAACAGAGCAGTTATGAAATTTGTACATGAATTTGCAAAAAAAAGGGGGGGGTTGTATGGAGTTGTTATTGCTTCTGCAACAGACCCTCCATGTTAACACGACAACTGAAAAAACTATTGTTTGGATCATTTTCAAATGTCCTATCCACTTAGACCTCAGTGTGAGAAAGAACTGGATTGATTTTGGGAAAAATCGGTTGAATATTCCTGACACTAGATTGAGCTTTATCTCCAAAAGTCTTCAGGCGATAATTTCTCAATCATTAGTCCGATTAATTCGAGATTCGGTGGCTGCATATGAATCAACTTGAATAGATCTATCTTGTTTATGTGGTGTTTTAATCAATTAGTACAATTTTTACTCACTAGGGGGAGCTGTTCAAAATAATACTATTTCGCGGATGTAACTTCTTAACCATTGATCCGATTTAGTACAAATTTCATGCATATGAATCGACATGAGAAGATCTGTCTCATTTATATCATAATTCACTCTAATAGCATATATTTCAATAAAAAGTAATGGCTCTTTCACAACAATTTCACATTTAAATTCAGAAATTCAATAAGGAGGATGGCTGGTATAACACAGGGGATTGGGGACTTTTCGGGGATATACACTTGCTGTCGGTGACAACAGCATTATCCATTATTGATAGTTTTAAAAAAAAAATTATTTTAGGGATTGGTTATGAAGTTGTTTTTTTTATTGAGATAAATTACAATTTAAAAGATATTTAGCACATTTATTGTATTATAGTCTATCCAAGTATTATGTTTTATTTGCATGGTGTTTCTGATGTCAAAAAACTGTCAATAAACGCCTGTACTCACTACAAACCAAATCTACAGGCACTGTACATTTATACTCTTGGTAATTTGAGAAGTCTTTAAGTGAGTAAACTGGACTTTTAATAGTGTTCCTGCAAGAAAGGTTTGAGACTAGGGGAAAATTAGTTTTTACTAAAAAGACAATCTTGACTCTCTTTAGATGACAAAAAAGGAAAACATCCTCCTGACAGTAAAATGAGGTAAGTAGTTGGATGGTTACCTTTGTTCTCCTCTCCCTTCTCCATCTTGTTAATAGGGTAAATGGTGGCGACATGGACACAGTCTAAAATGTTCAGTAGGATCTTGGTCAGCCGCAGCAGGTCGCTAAAGTTGTAGAAACCAAAGTATATGAGATTTCTGGCCAGGTTTACTACCTATAGACAGGGAAAAGAAAAACCATGGGTTATAATTGAATTAAACCCATGTGACTTTTTCCTCCGATCATTCTATTCACAGAGAGGAATTACCTCGAAGGTGAGCTTATTTTTTTCCCTGTCGGAGAAGGGAATGTTCTGTGACACCACCTCTCTCAGGTAATTCTCCACAAAATCCATTGTGAGGCAAAACCGCTCTTTGATTTCGTCTCTGGTGGTTCCATCGTTGTCATAGCTGCACGGTTAAGAGGAAACATCTAAGAGATGTTGTGACATCTTTGAAATGGAAATAAAAGTCAACTAGAAGGATTCCTGAAGCTAACTCACTCATCGATAGCAATCTTTGAGGGTATCTCAGACCACAGACGGGCATATTTGACCGGTGTGACCTGCTCCTGAGGGTCACGGTCCACGTGCATGTGCAGCATCAGACGGCAGAAAGACGCCCGCAAGTCAAAGGGGAGGTCCTCATCAGACATACACCGCAGGATCAAATCCACATCCAGCTGAATGGAGATCTTGTTGATGGCCAAGTACTGACGGTCCAGACACATCCGAGCAAAGAGGTTCAACTGGCACCTTTGAGGAAATACAGTGAGAGTTTGCAGTTTTGTTTTTTCCATCAGAACTGATTTATTCAATATCCAACAAAATTCAATTGGATTTGTGTGACGTTAGCACCTTTCAGGGAATTTTCTTTCTGTTAAATAGTTTAAAAGTGAAGAAATATTCACGTTTTTTTCTTATGAATATTTCTATTTCTATTATACGACACGTGTTCAGTTCAGACCGCTTTATTTCATTCAATTCATTTATGGTTTTCCCAGTCCACACATTAAACTTCCCAAGACGGTCAGATATAGTTTAAGTGTCAGAGGAGATAAATTCCAGATATGGGACACTAGGAGGGAAAAGTTACTATAAAGAAAAACAATAAATAAAAACAACATATCTTATGAATAAGATTATAAAATCATTAGTTGATAATAAATAAAAACACCTTTACTCTAAAATAACAGTCATTGAAAATGAGTACTATAAGCGTTTAGCATATTAACAGCAGAAGGAATGAAGGACTTGGAGGCAATGGTTTGTTCTCCTCAAGGGGAACATCGTAACGTCTGCCTAACGGCACTAGAGGGAACTCAGTGGAAAGAACGTGATCTGATTGGCTGATGATCTTTTGCTTTCTTAGCCACCTGTTTCCCTCAAGAAGCCCGAGTCCCTCTGCTGAACTCCAATAATCTTGGAGCAAACGTTCTCAACGCCGTTTAAGCTCGTTCCTCGCAGTCAACCCATTAAACCAGCGGGTAAAAGAAAAGATTGAAGACTTTCAATAATTAGATGCTACTGCAATGATTACCTTACCAACACTGCCTTCAAATTCATGTAACGATGAGTCTAATTTACATATCTGTTGTAGGTTTTTTATTTACTCACCTGTAGTAGCTTACCACCTCCAGGTCCTCCTTCTGTCCCTCCCTTGCATCCTGGGCCAACTCTCTGATGCTCTTACTCCTTATGTCCTTAATATTGTTTTTCCACAACAGCCAGACCTCCTCTTCATCCACTGACTCCAGCGGACTGTCTTCATCAGATGGTGTCTCAATCTCGAATCTTGACAGGACCAACCTAGTGGACATTACAAATACTATTTATAAATGACTGTTTAGGTTAAAAAATGAATGTTAAGGGCACAAATGTGAATAAGTATGGCATGCGACTATAACTTGGTCTCAATGAGGATGTCAGCGTTGGTCGGGTCCAGGACAGCGTTGCAGATGAGCTCCTGTGTCACAGGGATGGATTTTTGCATGGACACGCAGAGATCTGAGAGGTAGTCCAGAAACCTAACGACAGATTAAATATATATTACATTTTCTTTCCAAGTTCTGGGGAAGGCAAGAGATACTTTGTATAACAAATATATGCCAGGAAGTTCCAGGTTAAAATAGAAATGCCCTGCTTTGCTCCCATATTCAACAGTTACAAATGTGAAGGCCTCCTTTGTCCAAACTTCTGGATAACCCTTATTCACATATCATTATCAGCACCTGAGAGCCCTTCAACACAAACATGCACCATCAGCAAATCAACTGCCGTGCCAAGGTCGTGCACAAGCAGCTCCACTCATACTCTTCTGCACACATTCGCACACATTTACATAAATTTACATTTACTTGCAGCTGATATACAAACAAATGTGACCAAACCGGCCACAGCCGCTTATTCTATGCCAGTTCATGATATGATCCAAGGCCTCTCTTCAGGGCCTCACCTTGGCTCCCGATTCTTCCTCACAAGAGACACGAATGTGTCGATTTCAGCAGCAGTGATGTGTTTCTCCAGCAACTTCCGGTTGTTGTGGAGAAGAGCAGTTATTGTGTCTTCAGCCAAAACATCATATCCTATCTGCTTCTGCATGAAGCGGAATTGTTTGGCTATGTATTCCTGTTAAGAGACGGTAAGAGGGGATAATCACACGGAGAAAGTCTAGGCAACAGCGAGTGGAGTTGCTGTGTCCACCAACCTGGTTCTTCCTATAATCCTGCTGGGAATGGCGTAGCACCCTGTAGCAAAGCCTGCAAATATGTCTGAACGGAGCGTGGCGCTGGTCTCCAAGCTCCTCTAGTCGCAGCATGGGACCATCACCACTGTCTGTGAAAGGGGCTTGGAGAAGTTTGAAAATCTGAAATGGAGAATTTTGATGGTTAATGGTGGTGGATGGTTAGGTACGTCAGATTCAAGATTCACAAAGTTCACTGTCCACTAAAAAAAACAGCTACGTACATTATCTGTTGTTGAAAACAAACCTGCTTGAGGATATTCTGCTCTCTCATGAGCTTCTGTCTTTCTCTGTTGGGTTTGTTGACCATGATCTCCAGAACATCTTGCCCACTGTTGGGGATGTCCACCACAAAGAAGACTAGATCTTCCAAGAGCTTGGTCACAAACCTGAAGATTGTAAAGGAATATGTAATTTCGCAGTTGAGGTACAAAGATTAAAAACAAAAAATGATTAAAAGACATTTAATTCAGTTTAGTTCATTGAAATTCTCCAGTTCATATCCGTCCCCACTCGTACCTTCTTTCATTTTGGGTAATGGTGCCCTTTTCGAGTTTTCCGGCGATGGAGGCCAACACTTTACTGGCATCATTGGCAAAATCTAAATCACGTACTTCTGCTGGTGGCACTGGTACAATGGCAAAAGCTTCCTTATCCTCCTTTACGGCTGATGTTCCAATCTGGAAAATCGTATTGCGTTTAGCGTCTTTTCAGAAACTTCTGCAGTTCCATACATGCTTTCTTTTCCATCGGCTACTAACCTGTAACATTACTGGTTTCTCCTCCTCTTTGTCAATAGGGTTGTTGGTGCTGTGAACCCACGTATTGGTGCACAGGTGTCTTAACCTCACATAGGAGCTCCTAGTAGTAACACAGGAAATGACAAGATATTTTATGTTCAAAAAACAACTGACTCGTCCTCATTGTGAACTGACATTCCAACAGAGCTGGGACAGATGAATGTGAAACACTGTGATACTTTGTGTTTGTTAGAATAAAACTTCATAAGGGAGTGAGCTAAAAAAAACAACAATTGTTGAAATTTCATTGTAGATATATTTATTTGACTTAATTGGGTCAACAGTCTAGGGTTTTTGTTGTTGTATTACTGTTGGCAGTACATGTTTTCATTGGGAAATGGGTTAGGACTGCAGCGAGCTTGTCTCCTTCCCACACTCTCACTAAGAAGCCACAGTATTGTATCATATGGAGTTCTTGCAGAAACTGATAAAGATCTTATGGATGTGCAGGGTGCCAAAACCACTGGTAACATTCTGGATAATCATTTTCCTCTTTAATATGCAGGACAAAATGCCCATGATTTCCAAAAACTATGAACTCAGAATAAAGGAAAGATTTTTGTATCAGTCTATCTCAGATGAACTCCGGTCCCAAGAAGTCGGAGATGATTCTGGATCCACACCACAACAAAGTCTTATCTAAAACTTGTAGACAAAGCTATGAATTGTGTTCCTTTATCAGTTTTTATGCAATGACACCCGGGGAATCAAAGCCACATTGACTTAATATTGGTTCCTCGCCTTGCATGTAGCGATTTCTCTGTATTCTCCGAAAGCTTTGAAGATAAACCCCTTCGAAACGTATTCAAGGAAACTTTTGTTCTTAGACTTTTGGACTATGTTTGTAACCAGTTTGTTACAAATAGTGAACTCGCCCATCCTACCAGCTGAACGACAGAGACTGTCAAGAATGCAGCTTTTATATTATCACCAGCTACCAATGGAACCTAGTTCCCCAAGTTATACCTTGTCTTTATTTCTTACATATCTGTGTTAGCTCAATTTGTAGCAAAATGATATGCAAATCATTGCATTTTCTTGTTATTTACCCTTTCCACAAGGCCCCAAATTGTTTTGTTTTTTTAAACAAAGTTCTTGATGATCTCAGAAATTTTAACAATTTAAGACATCTTAACAGTTTTTATACAAAACTGATGACTACACACTTTTATCAAAACAATGGAAAACAACCGTAAATATGCCCTTTTCTCTTTCATTATCTTTGTATCAGTATATGTAATGTGGTCTATCTCATGAAAACAAAATTGCAAACAAATATTATAAAATATTAAATTAGCACCTTTGAAATGGGCTACTTGCTAAAATCTTTGCAGTTAAATAATAGCGTTTGATCAGAGCTGCTGGTATTCAAAAAGTAACACTGACAAATCATATGTCTGTGTTTCTAAACTCTTGTCTGTTTAAGTCTTCAAGGTCAACAGCAACAAGCCTGGAGTAGGACAGACTGTGCTTATAGAATACTGGAAAGACTCACAGCACAAAGACCCATTTCTCTCCGCTGGATAGTCTAAAAATTTTAATCAGCAGCGACATTCACCTTAACTGTGTGTTATTCCTTTAAAAACTATCGTAATGAGCCAAAGATGAATTAAATATCCCACTTATACAAGAGGGGGAAAGACTATTATGACACAGTCAAAACGCTCCATCTCCTGTATGGTGAAAAATGATAACCTGTCACCCATTGCAACATACGAGGATTTATTGCAAAACATATTCTACAGGTACACCTTCATAAAGTGGAGAGGGTGTGCTTGTATATGCATGTCTTCCCTGGTCAGAAGTAAGAAGTACGCAATATGTAAACTCCCCTTCCATTGCCGGTAAGGGGCTGCTTGCAATGTGTGAAATTATGGATAAGTTAGTAATGACATGTGCTGTATCATTTCTCCTCCATTAAATAAATAAATAAATATATACATATATATATATATACTGTAGTAGATCCGAGCCAACCTCGCCTTTCACACCTGCTACACACGTTCAGGAGTAGGTGTGTGTTTGTATTTGTGTGTAGTAGACGGCAGAGGGTTTATTCTTGGCAGGCAATACGTAAACGCCTACTAAGGCTAACAAGCTTACCTTTGTGTGCCGGCACTCTTAAGCTCTAATTACTCCCCTTGCAAAAGATTGAGGGAGAGGGTTATTTCAGGTAGGAATGGGAGGTGCTAGGAGCAGTCGCCTGCAGCATACACCTGATGATGTGACACAATGGAGGCTTTGACACTAAAGGGAGAGTCTCTGATTTTATCTGATACGCGGGGACAGAGCCAAAAGTAATATTGTAATTTCAAAGCTGTACATTCCCTTATTAAATGTCATGTACAAGAAAAGAGGAACAACAAATACACAGCATGGATCAGAATGATGCATTTCAAATTGGATGCGATGAGATTAGACGAGTTTTTGCATCAAAACGTGCAGCGTTTTCACAACATCTGGTTTGCGGTTATTAATTCAGACACATAACAGACATAGTAAATAAAGACCTAATAAGTGGATTACATTATATTTTTGAAGAGGATTATTTTCCCCCTTCTTGTACCCACTATCCATGCCCACTACTAGCCTGATTAGAATGGTGCAGTCTTTTTTTAATGGCATGGTGGGACATTCCTTTCCATGGCTGGTTTATATAAAGTTTATTAGTACATTGAATTAGCAGGACACAAAAATATACTTTACAGGCAAAATATCTTATAATTAATAATAATAATAGTAACCAATACTGAAAGCCTGGTTAAGCCAAAAAAAAAATCTATCCAATGAAAGTAACTTCTAATTCCATCTAAATAAATATTTATAACTAATATATAAGGAAATTATCCCACAAATACTTTATGACTACTCTTTTTTTGTGTGTGTTCTCCAGCCATGTGTGGTTAAACCAAACATATAAGATCATGCAGTTAACTCTCATTTGTGTATCACATTAATATGTAACCAGACCAAACAGCTGGTGAGCGGGGTGCAGACTCCCTGTTATTGGAAAAAAATCTCAGTTTGTGCTGATTACTATACCGGTTAAAATATGCCTACAATGTAAAAAATAAGTAAATTGGAGGGATCAGTTATGAGATACACACCATTAGAATCCCTACAAAGCATCTGTGAAACTGTCTGGCGGGTTTCAAGGCGATGTGGAGAGACGACTCTCAATTACGTAAAGATGGACTGTTGGACAAGTAACCCCATTTGTCCCCTTTGGCGTGGTCATAATAAAGATGGTCCCTTCTCCATAATTGCAAAAAGGAAAAAACCTTCACTACCTAAGAATTAGTCATAATGAAAATTCCCCTTCAACTCCCCCTCATTCCATCTAACTCGCCCTTCAGTGTTTGTTTTCAGTTTCGTTTTTTGTTTTTTACATTTCCTTGAACTCCGAGGGTTTTAGTATCACATATCTGTCACTTTTTTTTATAACCCGTGATATGTTTCGAGACTAAAGTTTAGATTATTCCAGCAACCTTCAGCATGTTTTAAACAAAAAAAATAACTTTATTACAATTAACATCAATTTGTATCCCAAATGTCGTTAAATCGTGATCCTTGTCTGGGGCAGTTGGATGTTGTATAAAGTTGACAGGTAATCTAGGTACTCCTGAAGAAGAGTGTGTTTGGTGCTAGTGTATACTGCATATTATACCTGGGCACCATGGAGTCCCCGCCTCTTAGAGTGGTGGGGTCCAGCTCAAAGATGGAGGAGATGTCCATGCCGTCAGGAACAGGAACCAGAGTGTACATGATCTTCTCTTGAGGAGCTCGCAGACGGCCGCGTAATGCCTCGTTATCTGCATCCAACTAGAGCAGAGCACATGTAGTGAGAGGGAGCAAAGCACTGAAAACAAGCAGCAGAGAATCTCACAGAGGGCCATCTTCAACCGTGGAGATACTGAGGGAGGTACTTCTTTACACTTTAACCTACTAGTCTCCCATTTCACAGAAGTGTTCTCACTCTGAATTGAAGTAATGCAAATGAATAAACTTCTGTCATAACTACTTATCAGAGTAGTTGGCATATACATATTTAAGAGCTGCTATTAAGTTCAGTTTGCTTTGCAAACACTGACACTTAGTGGTGATTTTCGGTAAGACACACATCAGTTGAGATGATGACCTAGTGACACCCAGTGGTGTTCTACTGCTACTGAAATGAAGACACAAAGAGTCTAACTGAATGAAGTTACTGATGACCCAGAGCACAGAGAGGGACATTGGACAACAAAGCAGAAACGGCTGAGTGATAGATGTGCAGACTTGTGAGAGGTCACTGCAACCAACTAAATGTTAGATGACAGTACCTGGAAATTAAAGGGTGTGAAGTCCACCACCTAGACCAGAAAGGTCCAACAAAGAGTAGAACAAATTAGAGTTACAGCTGGGCGGGGCAATGAGAATGAACCTCCTAAGCACTGAAACCACCTTACCGAAGACCGCGGCTCAGCGCTCTCCTCCTCAAAGTCCGGATTCACCTGGGAAACACACAAGCATATCAAACAAACCCCGAAACATCAGTCAGTTGAAATTACTGTTAAAGAACCAGGATTTAGTTTACCAGTCTGTCTCTCGACCTTTCAGATTATGCTGCAGATTCAAACTAATGGATCCTGATTCATATGAAGGGGTTCAGAATTTCATAGGTAAAAATAGAGATAAAAAGCTGAGACATACCTCACCCACCTCGGCCGCCAAATAACACCCTGTGGCCAAATGTTTGAACCTGAATAGGCTGTTCCAATAGCCTGCACCTCCTCGACATGGATCATGGTGGACCACCTGGTCATCACAACATAAATGGAAAAGTTAGCATTGATGAACCTGATATTAAATTGGTGTAAAGCTGCATTATCTGCTGTATCTTATGACCATTTCTACAGCACTTAGCAATACAAACAAATATGTGTATAATCTACTCCATTGTTGAGGCACTGTGCTTTAAGATCCAAGATAAATAAATGCCAAGACTTAAAAGCTGTTCTAACCTCTATTTCCCACAACGCTTTGCTGCTGGTCGCAGAAGTGGCAGACTGTCGGCCAGTTGTTCTAAGAAAAACGTACTGCTTCTTCCTATGGTCGTCACATGTGAGGAACTTCTCCTGCTCTGCATGGAACAACCGAACTACGTCACCCTGGGATCACACACACACACAACATAGACAGGCATAAAGAGATTAGAGTTTACATCGTGTTGGAGTTTTGCGTGTGTAATGTATAATAAAATGTCCACTTTGTTGGTTAAAACCATATGGTCACCTACCCCTTTGAGTATCGTTTCCTTGTTGTCACTCCATTTCATGAACAGAACTACTTTCCAACTTGTGTTGCAATTTACAGAATTAACCTGAAAGGCAGGGGAGAGAGCTGAGTGAACAAACCATAGAAACCTTTTAAAAAAATGTACAGTTATTATAGTTGTTATGTGGAACATGACTATTAATGATTCTGTAGCTCTGTTAATCAACAAGAAACTATTTACCTCGTTGCATCCTTGGTTATCAACAAGCTGGTGGCTGCTTGCATGCAGAGGCTGTCCTGCATTCACAGGGTTAAGGACCACCTTATCTCCAATCACCACCTGAACAGGTCAAACAAATACACAGAAGCTATTGCCTTCAGATGAGTATCCGGTTTAAATAAATATAAAATATTAAAAGGTTAAATAAAAAACACAGGCTCTATCAGTTATGCACAAGAAAACATTTTAAAACAAGTTAACATCCTCAGGGGAGCACTGTGTGAGACAAAGCTCTAAATGATACAGTTCAAACCATAAATATGTCATGTCCCGAGATATTAAGACCTAGTTACATTGGATCATGCTACCCCCCAAGGAGAGCCGGGGAATCATATATTGTGAGTGAAAAGCCTGGATCAGACAGAAAAATTGTGTATCCCCGACCCTGAGAATCACAGTTTAACCACAAAGGAATATGTGCAAAGAAGAACAGCAAAGGTCGATATACGTTTATAAAGGTTTGGTAGGGATGCGTAATTACAGCCTAACGATGATCATGATCATCTCTCTACTGTGTTGGAATCACGGTTACTTTTCAAGATAATTCAATGATTTTGGTGCCAAAAACATTCGATCGTTAACACACAGATAAATGACTGTGCTTTCACATTTTGTGTTACATTTCTGCTCATATACAAATCACTGTTTCAAAAATAAAATTGGTCCTCCTTATTAACCAAAATTGGATTAACCAAATAGCATCTGCTCTGAATTATAGAATCATCAACAATATAATGAACAATTAATTGTGCGAGCGAATCACGTCCTTTTTCCTTTTCATTATCATTGTTTATTGGACCCATGTCTTTGACTAAACTGAATGTGATGTCATTGGTAATGTCAGTGAGACACTGTGAGCTGAATATTGTGATGTGCCTCAGTGGGTCACTGCTTCGGATCTCAGAGCCGATGATGGACGATTCACGCACGTTGTGAGACACTGAACGACAGACAAGCTGACATAAACTGTGTGTATTATAAAAAGGATTCGGGAGGTTGGTTCTGTCCTCTACAGCAGCTTTTGTTTAGTACTTTCCATCAGGATAGTCTCATACATACAGCTCAACATGACCTAAATTTTATCACCAATCGGTCAAGAACGAGTTTAGAGAGCGGATTTTTTTTGAAGCCGATAATTGTACAGGCGAAATATTTCAAAAGTCTTTAGTGCTCAATCCTGTTAATGTTATCGTCGGAAATATTGTGAAAATTGTTTAAATAACAAGTAATTAATTGTGCAAATAAATCACCAGCAGCATGTTTTTGTTTTCTCAAAACCATTTAGTGCAAGTTAATAAATGTTACCATTTGATATGAGAGACGGTTTTATACAAAACATCTCAATCGCAATAATGTGTCTGTGAAGAAATGATGGCCAGTGGGTATTCTGTCTGAATGGGCATAAGTTGGACCTCAAGTGTTTTCATATAGCCTTTCTGCCCACTGTCCAATGAATGAATGAATGATGTCTTTATCTTTCATATGTGATTAAAAATAAATATATATATTTCGTTTCATGATATCGTATAACGTCTTTGTATCATGTTATAATCTCTCATAATAAAAACAATAATGCACCATACAATCCCACAGCCTGCTCTACCCACACTATCTCCCAGGGATCGCAGCTTGTAGAAGGGTTGAATGTAGAACCAGGATCCCTCATTTCCAGCAGAATCCAGAGTCACCCTCATGGCGTTCTTCTCCAAGAGTGCAGGTAAGCGCTTGTTCACCGTCAGGTATTTATTGCTTTTCAAGTGCAGCAACTGTTGGATAAAAAAGCAACAGTCTGACATGGCTGTAAGACAGACAGTAGAATGAATAGTAAAAGCTGGAAGAAGGATGGTAATATGTCACAGTCTGGCTCAAATGGACCTTGGGGAAAACTTTACTGAAAATATTCATCTCAAATACAGAAAATATATATATAATAATAATATTTCTCCTCAAAATTGTTTAAGTACTTGAAATCTGTTATGTCCTTAAATGTTTCTCATGACCTTTGGCGGTTCAACGATATACTCACCAGTTCCCAGACCTGTCAAAATATTCGCTGCCACCAACTTGACTAGAATCATACGAGCTCTGTATATTTTTGGGGCCTGGAGACAACTTAACTAAATGACAAACCTAATCCTAAAAATGATATATTATGCCAGAGTCAGTAAATTTCCAGATTAGAACCAATGAAACTAGGATGCGAATACCAAGAGCTCCTCTCTGGATTAGATGGAACAGAATGAGACCTCCCTGAAACCTCTATCATTCAAAATTACTTTCTCTGAAGCTCACTTTAATACCGGAATGACTTTGTTTTGCTACCAGAACATCCTACACTGAGAAACAGTGCAGTGATCCACAGTTTCAGATGATCTCATATTGTGTACATACGTCCCTGGACAGCGAGCAAAGCGAGATAAGACAACACAACAGTCGCCTCTTTGTGCTTTGACAATTATTTAAAGTCCCTCTCTGATAAAAACAGGATTACTGTCAATATTATCAAACATGCAATATCATATATGGTAAGACAGTACAATTAAGCAAAGCACATTATCTCACATGTAAAGAATGTACCTGAATGACATTTCCATACTGGATGACTGTTCCCAGCAGTTTGCGATTTTCTGACTCATTCTGCTTCTTCTCCAGGTCAGCAGCATGCTGCAGAAAAAGAAAGAAGGAGCAGATATCCTCAAATATAACCTAAAATAATCAGAGTGTAGGCATTTCCCAGACCATCTCTGGAACAAATTACGCTACATATAAATTGTATATCAACACAAGACCATGGCTACAGCCATGTGAAGGTGGAGCGGGTACGTGCATGGAGTTTGTTGAGAAGGACTGTGTCGGTGGTGCTGTTGCCTCCGGGTTTTGCTGCCTTCCAGAACTGTTTCTGTGCGGAGTATCTGTTCATGGGAGACAATCTGAAGAGGCAGTCTGGGGAAATACAACAAGGGGGAGAGAAGCAAAGAGCCAAAGCTCATCATTTTGTATTAGTTTTTTCTCAGAAAATACCAGCGTCCATGTTTCTATTTTATATTGGTATAAATCAAAACTTTTTGGAAAGCTGCAAAGTAATGGCAAAGTAATCACCAAAACCATCAAATCCCTCTTTACAGTACTTTGTGACTTTATGTTGGTTAATAGATTATTTATTATTATTATTGATAATTATTTCATTTCATGGGTAACAAAATAAGAGCTTGTGTAATTTTGAGGCTAGAACACAGTACAACGCACACACATGAATAAAACTACTGATCACAAATACTCCTCAGCTATCCAAGTATTTGACCCATGCCATTAGTTATTATTGCTATTACTTCAACCTAGGTTTTAGCTTTACAAAATAGATATCATATCCAGGAAAAGGAGAGGTTAGAAATATTACAATTCTGCCCCTCAAGGAGAGAGACATCTAAGAGTGACAATTTGGGTTGGCCTGTTTTGACTTGAATTATGCTGGATTAATAAATCCAACAGTTATAGTAACGACATCTTTTAGCATTATTACTGGGTAAAAACTGCCATTTTTTTTTCTAATTTAATGCAAATAGGCATAGGGAAATTATGACCAAATTAATACTCTGGGTAGGATGAATACATTTAATTTCTGATTCTCTATGATCTCTGCTTTTATTCCTTTTGGAGGTCCTAAATATTGTGAAACTACTCTGTTTTACTGTGACAGCAGAAGCCATGAAATGTTTCAGAACTGGCAGCGGGGTTATCAATGGGCTATCGATGTGTTAGTAACCCAGAAAGAGGCCATTGTGTATGAATGGCCATTATTTTGTGTTATATATTGATGCTAACTGGTATACATGGGACCTGATGAGCTACAACCTGGGTAAAAATAACCACTCTGGCTTCCATCAGCCAACGCAAGAGACTCCAGGGATTAGTCGTCTCGGAGCTGGAGAAGAGGAGGCCAAGGACCGATAAAGAAAAATGGGGCAATGGGAGAAGGTCTGTCTGCCAGGGATGAGCAATTGGGGTTATGGAGAAAAATTAAAACAAACTTGAAAGTAGGTCTATGACGTTTAGGGACTTTTATCTGATGATTAATTGTCATACAAGTAACTGAGATTAAGAATTGAATTTTCTTCTTTTACCCATTCCATCCCACCATTAATACATATCTTATAGCAGTGATGACCGTTACTTTGTTTCCGAAAATCCGGCGAATCACCTCCTACAGGATATTCGGCTGTTCTTGATCATTTTGCTCAAAATCAAAATGTATCCACAGCACTGAGGACTTTGGCTTTTAAATTTTTTGCTCTATTTTATGTTACATGTGTGTTTAACTTAATTTTAATGATTATTCCTTCTTTCTCTTTTTTCATTTTAACCTTTTTTAATTCCTATTACATTCCTGGCGTTCATGAGTCTCTTTTGAGATCCAGTGTTTAGAAGACTTAGGGGGTATTTAGTGGTATCGCTTTGAATAAATGCAATATAATATTCAAAACCCAATATTATTTTATGTACTTTCAGTCGAAAGTATAAAACATTATTATTAAATTCTTCTTTATAAAAAGTCATTTTAGCTCTATATAGAGGTATAGAGGTGAAAGGATGGACTGTAGCACCTCCCCCCCGGCCAAATTTTTCAAACTGGACTGTTAAATATTATTATTAAGTTTACATTGATGTTTTCTTCCCCTTTTCCTTTTCCTGTTCCTTTTTTGTTTTTGCTTTTCTAAGCTTTTTTTTTGTAGCCCTTTGTGCGTGTTACTTCTCTTTTGTAAAGCTTTTGATTTGCAGTTCTTGTATATAAGATTCTGTGAAATGTTAATTAAAGCTTATTATTATTATTATTATTAAAACACCCAACTCTCAAAGTGATAAGATTCCCAGATTCACTCTTGTAACAATAACAATACTCAGTAAATACAGTTTGATACACAATCGGTCTGTCAAACATACAATATGCACCACTTTCCACATTTTAAGATGTATAATCTATAGACGAATATAAATGTCATTTTACAGTATTCAATCATTTCTCTGCGAGTGTTAATTGTGAAACGTTGAGAGGACAGAATGTGCAGAGGCTTCCTGCATGCATAACTTTCCTTTTTCACACACAGCTTGGTGGGTTAAAGAGGAAGTTCATCTCTAGAAAGGTAATCAGTATGCATTTAAACTGTATGAAAACATGTCATATGTAAACACACGCATGTATGTGTGTGTGTCACAATTGTATGTGTCAGATCAGAGAGAAACAAGTAAGAAGTAAAGAAGTACGACTTAAAATGCTTTGTTTCAGCTTACTGTGTTACGGACGTTTTAAATAGCTTAAGTGCTCTATTAATACCCAACAAAGGCACTGACTTTGTTAAATGCTGATCTCAGACAGAGAGGTGAGCCTGCAGCCTGTGCTAAAGTCAAACAAGGCCTACGATGTCGTCCCTAAAGAGAAAGGGTATATCCCCGAAAGCCCCCATTCCCCTGCTTTGTACAAGCAATGCCCCTGACTGAACTCTTCTAATTAAATGGGAAGTTATGGCCAAATTACAGTGTTTTTCATAATCATTAAAAAGCTCCCCCTAGTGAGTAAACTATGAAATATTAGATAAGAATATGATATATACAAGACAGATTTCCATGAATGGATTAATTTTCACCTAATCTGGACTTCATTAGACCAACAGTTGAAAAATGATGACCCTAAAACCATTAGCAATAAAGCTCATCAGACAAAAATATAGCTTTTCAATGATGTGGTGTCTGAATCTGCAGGGATCCTGCCTTCAGTCTGTATTTTCACTGTGGGCAGATCATTCCCCTTCGAATAAAGAGATGTTGAACTATGTCTTCAGAGAGGCCCATGCACTTTTTTAAACATATTTGAAGATGCATATCCATGCACAAGGTCTACACCTTTGTATAGGCCAGTTGTTCCTCTGCTGTTGCTGTTCTGTTAGGATAAAAAAAAAAGAGCTTTGAATATGATTTGAATAGATCAGTTATGATAAAAGAAGAGTTTTATTTTACATCCAAATATGGAAATTACCTTATCTAAAAGCATTCTACACTGTTACCTATTTGCTGTGAATCAAATAAATGATACAGTAGTACTGAAAACTGGTAAATAATCCTCTGACAAGAACAAGCAGCAGATAAAACAGCTAATACTTCTCTGCATCATTTGTGGTGGAGAATATATGAAATAATCTTAAGCATCTATTAGAAACCTACGTAGATCCTGAGTCAAAACAAATATCGATTTAAGGGTGGCTGAAATCCTACGTCCCTCATCAGTCAAATTTTTTTTATTATTTTTGGAATTTCTACAGGGGAGTACTCTCAAAACCATGGCAACCAGACAAACCTCTAGCTCAAACATCATGGATGTCTTTTGGTCTTGCAGCTGTGATAGAGCTTTCTCATTACTGCTAGACAAGACCAATCAGTAGAGCATCCTGTAATTACAAAGCATAATTTACAGATAATGAGCGAAAAACAGAAGCACCTGTGACATGTAATGAGATGTGGTATGTTTTGAGGCTAAGTGGGTTGATGGTGCATTAGTGTTGCATTGAATAATATATCAAAATGCATTTGACCGCCTAAAATAATCTGAAATAAAACAAACAAACCTAAAGAAATTACTCCATATAACAATTTCGCTTAAAGGTTGTATTTTACTCCATTAGTACTAATAACGTCCCCTGTTCACTGAAGTTCCAATCCAAGGATCAACAAGAAAAATCTAAGGACTTTAATTATTAAAAATAAAGTAAAGAAATTCCACATATGTACCCCCAAAATTCTTTATTTTTTCCAGACTTTTCAAAAATCTTTCATTTTGGGAAGATGGAAAATGTTACAGGATTCGTCAGACAATTGTAGGTCTACCTTTTTAAATTGGACCTAAACTGTCGTCCCGACAGCAATGTAATATCCCGAAGAAGCCTACGATCCCCTGCATTGTACAAGCAACCCGCATGATTGAACTCGTCAAATTAAATATGGAGTTATGTTTCCGAAAAAGTGTTTTACTAAAAAAACGCTCCCACTAATGAGTGAAATAAGAACTATGACACTAAAATGAGAAGAAGAAGACCTTCGAAGATAAAGATCCCCTTAGTGTGGGAAATATACAACCTACACTGCCTGCAGTAAGGTCAGTGGGTTTATAGAATGGAAAAACGACCATATAATAGATTGAGTCGTCGTGTTAACACGAAGGCTCTGCAGATGCACAGTGGCAATGAGGATTCCATAATACTTCTCGGAAATATAAATTCAAAGCAGTAGAATAAATTCCCAAGGCAAAAGGCAAAAACCTCTGCAGTACATAGAAGGTGAGTGTATGAACTTCGGTTAAAGTCATTTGGAACATTTTAAGTCATGTTCTGGACACAAAATGATTACACAATGCCAGCAGAGCATTGCTATATCCTTGTTGTATCTTAAAAAAGTACAACAAAAGGTATATAAACAAATGAGAATAAAGAAACCTGGGTAGTTGGAGAACGAGACTCACTTTGACATGAATCCTCCACTTTCGCTTTTCTTGATAGTTATTTTGAGTTATCCCATTAACTCTAAGAATATGTGGCGGACGTGATGGCGATTCCATAATATCATCGACCTTTAAGGCATATATTGAGAGTTAAAAAATGATTTTAAATCAAAGGCACAGATGAGGCTCCACAAATACATAGTGTTTAAAGTTACAGTACATAACTAACATTTTCTATTATTATATGTTCTTCCCACGAAAGAGAATGATTGAAGGATATGAGGTTGGCCAACGTATGAAAATTTTCCAACTGACCACGCTCGAACCAACAACCACATCCCAAAACTCGGGTTTGGACAAAATAAACCTTGCACTGAGTCACACACCGCCAAATGCGCATGTTGGTGATGCTGGGTCATATTTTATAGATAAATGTTTTTTGTGCCTTGGTCAAAGAATAACCTTCAGACATCTCTACAATTGAATGAGTACATCTCCCTCAGAGAATTCAGAGCTTTCTAAGAAACTGCGATTGAATGCTGTTAATGAGCTGTATTCATCTTATGTTACCCCCCTTTCAGTTTTTGCCACGTTTTACTTTTATTAATTTTTCATTGATTGTGAATTCACTTGCTATCTCGCTCAGGTGTCCCTAGAAAAAGATTTATTCTCAAGGTACTTCCTCATTAAATAAAGGTTAAATAAATCAATAAAATTCTGGAATATCACCCACAGTGAAGACCGTTCACTACACCACCTTTATTTACACGGAACAAAAATTGGCACCATAACCTTCCTCCTTGTGTGCGTTCCCATAGCGTGCCGGTGTTCGGAAAGCAAAATAGGCGGGACATAATACACAGCAGTTTCTGCATCTAGTGTGAGTTGCTACATTTTAATCAAACAGCACTTTGACAACAATATATGACAAAAAAAAAGATCACTTTCCCTCTTACACTTCAGATAGTCTCGTCCTCTGATCAGGTGGAAAAGAGCTCAGGGGGCTTTCACTGCCTCCCCTATAAAAAGACATTTACAGTGATAGTCTCTCTGTGAGTTTGCTGCTTACTGCTAGTTAGCTAGCTGGTGGTTAAATCTCCTGCCTGTGGATCACAACAGATTCCAAGGATGTCACACACCTGTCCTGTTCTTCCAACACACCGGCTCATACCTTTATATAGATGTAAATTCGACACATTTTCTAACTCTGCTGCCCAGAGGGAAAACAACGATGACCCCATTACTTTTCTACAACGTTTATAGAACGGTGAGGCACAATAACCGCTTTGCACAGGCTGTGTTAAAGGGAATAAAATAAAGCCATGCAGCACCAACGGATCGTTGCGATTTTCTCAGCTACCAAGCGTTATGGACCAAATGACAGACTATGTTTTCAGGATAGGGCACCATAATCAGAGCAATGATTGAACATTTTAATGATAGCAAAACAGAGGTCATGGTTTTTTGGACCTAGTGGTGCCAGTGGGTTACACCACGGACTTTGGTGCAGGAGACTGGGGTTTGAATACCAATCAAAAGAAGGCGTGGCAGAAATCTAGTTTGGACCCTTAGGCAGTTACCTTCCTACCCAGCCAAATCCAGTGCCGGTTCCAAGCCCGGACTAATAGGGGGGTTTTGTCAGGAAGGGCATCCGATGTAAAAAACAATATGCCATGTAGGAAGAAGCAATCCGCAGTGGTGACCCCCGAAAAATGGAAAGTGCCGAAAGAAGTTGCTTTTGTGTCATTGATCTCTCTGTTAAGGACCTGGGCTTCCTGAAGCCACTTTTAAAATCCAATGTTTAAAACATTGGTATCAAAATGGACAGCGATTTTAAACTTGACAAACAGACTTTAAACTTTGCTAAAATCCAATTTTCATCAATTGGAGGCTTTTATCAAAGGTAAAGACTTTTTCCAAGTTTAGTTTTTGACAAGTGAGTATCCAATGTGGATTGCAACCAAATTGCTTTTAACGATTCAGCCTGATATAGTTGTTGACTACAGAATGCACAAACTGAATGTTTTTTTTCTATTCTTGTTTATTTTTCTAAATTTAAAATAAATTCTAAATTTATGTTTGAATTGATTCCGGAGAAACTGCTGTATTTTTTATTTATAAATTGTTTTCATCTTTTTTTATCTGCAGCGATGTGTTCATCAACAAACCTGTATGGCTTAACAGGCGGCTATGAAAGCATTAAAGTTCATTGAAAGATGTATTGTGGTTAGAAGAATTCACATTTATTGTCTTTATGGTTAGTTGGCACATGTCTAACACATCCTAAAGCTAAATTTAAAAGCTGAGAGCTTAAAAAGAGCCATTCAGTAATTGTGTGATTTATTTATTTTTAAACTTTTACTTTACCAGGATAAAAAAATCCATTATCTATATAGTCGATTAATCGTTTCCAACCTCTGACAGACATATTCACTCTCTCTTACTTTTCCTTTAACGTAACGTACTTTGTGTTGTTATTATTATGTTGCCATACTATTTACTGACTGTACAACACTTTGGAAAACTGTTGTTTTTTTAAACATTCTTATAAATAAAGTTGAGTTGAGAAGGAGGGAAATAATGAACAGGTACAGCTCTACTCTAGTATGTCTCTGGTATCAGTTAATTCTTCTCCTCTTCAGAGGCAGGCCCTTTATTTTATAAATACATACCCATCCAAAAACCAGTTAGAGAATCGAGACCTGAGATTTGTATCTGTAAATGGCCAACACTAGAGGGATAAATGGATTCACACACATTAACTTAATAGGAAATCAAGAACCAGTCCAGGTGCAGACTGAGATACTGAATTCACGCATTACATATTCAAAACTATGAATCACTGCATAGTTTAAGTACATCAATAATCATATTTTGAATATATATTCATTCAAGTTTCATAGAACCAAACATAAATTTGTTAATTATGAAAATGCTTAAATATGTCTCGATGGTGAACACAAAAAATTTGATTGGTTAAAATTTACAAGACTGGTTTAAATATAATTCTTTCAGGAAACTACATTTTTTTAAGGGGAAATTTATACAAAACACATAAGGTTTATTAAAACTATTACACAAAACAATTTTTTTACCTGTTTTGTTCTTGTTTCAATGACAAATATGCATCAGGTTAAGTTTATTAGTTTGTTTATGTAAAAATGATGTCATCCATATGCATGGAAATTTTACATGTGATTAAAATACATAAATCTTAATTATTTGGCAGAAATATTTTTTGTAGCGCAATATCTCATATCCTTCAGATTACAAAGAATCGTTACAATACCATGTATTCACCTAGAGAAACACCGTTAGGACTACAAGCAGATGGATTTATCAAGATGCAACATTAAAAAATAACATATTATAAAGCTGCTCCTTTTTCATGGAACACTTCACATAAGGAACTGAAACTGTCAGAACGGGTCACTCTGTGGTAGTTGAAATCCATCTTGAAGGATTGTGAAAATATTGCTCCTGGTCAGCGTTGTTCTGCAATGCTTTTGACTGATTCTTTGTATTCTCTCATTTTAGATTATTTCATTTTAGTGTCTGAAAGTACAATACATGTATTGCATTGTGTCTTTTTAATTGTTGTCCCAGTTTCTGTGCGGCTCTCTTGGCCAGGTCAGTCTTGGAAAATAGGTTTTTAATGTCAACGAGGATTTCACCTGGTAGAATAAAGGATTGTATATATAGAGTTTTACTTTAACTATTTTTATTTTTGACATAGCTACTCATGTTGCTATCTACACAACCGAGGCAGCATTGTTTACAATCTAACACCAACTTCAGAGGCACGCATATAAATGAATAAGTACCTTGGTCGACACATCACTAAATTAGTTTGTTAAGGTAATACAAAATCATCACATTGCCTAACATCAATACCAATAAAATAGAACCATGTATTATTTTAATGTGGAGTGTCACAACTCGAAGATGTGGTTTAAAATCTGAATTGTATTTATATATTTTATAGGAGAGAACTGAGAATATTCATTCAATATTCCTTCAACATAATGTTCCAAATGAGAAACATCAAACTTTAATAATTCACTCAACTACAGCATGTAAATTCAAACCTAAAACAAATAAACAAAGGCTAAGAGATACAACTGAATACTGAGCAGACTGTCAGTGTTTGTCCGATCTGCTGGTAAAGCCTCGTCCAGATGAATAATAAAATACTACAAAACAGGCATGAATTACTATTGATTCAACTGAATCTTATATCTCATCTCACATCCTCTCATGTCTTGCATCTTCCTGCTTCAACTTTATTTAGCCAGACCCTCATTGATATGTATATAATTTTTTTTTTTAAACTGCGTTGGTTGTAACAAATAGCAACGACTGCAGCTGATTGGAATCCCAACAAGCGGACACTTGATGGAAAACATTTACAAAGTCAAGCATCTCCAGGTATTGTCAATGCACTATTCTCTTTACATAACATTTGATTTACTCTCCTCACTCGTTCTTCCCCTTTAATTTAAGGAAATCAAATGCTCATAAAATGAACAAATAAATAAATGTCAAGGTATTAAGTGTGAAGCAATAATAAATAATTAAAGTTTAAAACGAAGACTCAGAGCACACCAGACATCCACGCAGGTTTCAGAAAGCAGTAAGTGATTTTTAGGTCTTACCTCTGAATTTTTTAGGTGGGTTGTTGAGGTCGCCCGTGTCTGGTTGCACCACACATCTGTCATCGACAAGCCTGGAGAGACAATGGTCATAATGATGAGTCCGTCATACTGGATGAATGCAATTTAAATAGGCTCTTTATCCTCAAAAAAGCTTTACATTTCCATACATGGTAAACAGATGAAATTTATATTACCAATTGGATAGGATAATCATTTAGCTAAGCGGAAATGTGAGTGGGTGACACAGTCCCTTAAATGCTGCTGCGAGGATAGAGAGCAAGGAAGGAAGGAAGTAAGAATTCAAAGTTAGGTAGCTCTCAAAGACTTATTTAACAATGCAGGATTTAAAAACAATTAAACAAAATCAGACTAATAAATGTTATATGAGCTTTAACCTGTTGAGCAACACTGTATAATGGAAAACACGTTTATTAAATGGAAGACAGCCATCATTTAGATCATTAATGACACCTGTGCCTTAACAATGAAACTCCTTGATCTAACCAAAAGTGACGTAAAAATGGCAGAATGAAGACACAAGAACTAGAAAATGTAATGCTATAAAATCGCAGTTTGGATAATAAGTCTGTTTACCCTAATTTTTTGATGTAAAGCGATTTTGCAGTGATTTCATCTTGGATATTTGCGGCATCAAAACAAGAGCAGGAGATTGGCAATTTAAAAAAAACAATAAAACTGAATGATGCTTGATGTGCTGGTTCTATAGCACTTTCACAACAAAATTGACAAAACACACACAGATTATGAGATGGTGAGGTCAATCCTGAGCAGAAAACAAAAGAAAAAAGTTATTCTCTTTCATCCAGAATTGACCAGCCGTAAAAGATACTTTATTAGAAACAGATTTGTGTTTGGGTCACTGGGAAGCCCTCATGTTCAATTTCCTTCTACACCTAAGTTCAAAGCAGTCTAAACCTCTAGGTGTTACAAAAAGATTGACGCTGTACCAAAGCAAAGACTGAAAGGATGATGTTATAAAATTCTAAAAATAGGCACAGAAGCAACCAATTTTACCATCATTCCACTTGCATACTACACTGGAACCAGGGTCTTTCTTTAAGAACGCAACAGCAGTGCAACTTCATTCTTGTCAGCAGCGCCATCAAAACTTCATATAATAATCATGTTTAAAAAAAAAAAAAAAAAGGTTTCCTGAAACTTGACATCATAATCAGGAATACTGGGGCAATGCCTGATAATAATGGATCAGCGCAAATACAACAATCAAGTGTCTTCAAAGTCCATTAGAACATTTTATAACTCGTGAAGTTTTACTGCTCTGGAGGAAGAAAGCCCATGGTGGGAGAATCAACTTCTTAAGTAAAAAAAGACAAAGAGTTGATCTTGCTAATCCATCGTTGGGAGATTGTCCTAAGAGACCAGGAATCTCAAGGGTGCCCAAGGTTATAACAAAACCCGCTCTTGTTTTCTTCTGATACAGTTTCACACCAACATCAAGATATTGGCTGGCATCCTCTCTTAGCCGGTGGTGTCTGAGCCGTCTCTCAGGGATCAGAGCTAGTGTGCTGATGGGGAAAGCAACACCTGATACAATAATGCTATTTATAGCTCCAAACTCTAAGATCTTTTCTTTAATAGGAGTGGTCAACCCACCAGTGTGTATGTGTGTGTGTGTGTGTGTGTCATAACGATATGAGATGGGAAATTTGACAGATGAGCTCTATCATTGCAGTCTCCAAAGCTCTGCACACATTTGTTGTTATGGTGGTTGACGCATGAACACTAAAGTGTGAAAGAGCATGGTTTCATGAGCTGGCGAGGAGGAAGGCGCGTCATGGACTGTGGTGAGCAGCAAATAGAATAGTGGCTTGGCAAGAAGAGGAAGACTGCGGCATGTGGACAGGAGTAGAGTGAAGAAAGACACAGAAGAACAACAAACACCCTGAGGTAAAGAAGAAAAAGTAGAGAAAATGAAATTATGCAAGAAAATAATGTATAGAAAATTGAGCCTGATAACCAACTACATCTCTTTCTTCAATCTTACTGTTCCTATTGTCAAGGTTTGCTTGATTGGCTAGATTTGCTCATAAATGGGATGCACTTTCAGTTTATTAGGGAGGAGGGAGAAAGTCAAACACTTATATAAAGGGTGCTCAGGATATAGCAGGGAGAAACGGGGTAAATTGAGTCTAGAGTACCAACAGAGCACACACAGGACATGTGCAACATTTGACAAACACTGCTATCAAAAGTTATTCCATATACATAGAACCATTGATAGTCCCTAACAGTTATCTTTGAAAGGTGATGGTGAGGCATAGCTGGAGTTTATCCCTGATAATAGTTCACCACAGAGGAAGTTAAACACATTTACACTGATAGTGTGAATGTTTTCGGACTGTGGGAGAAAAAAACTTAAGAATCCGATGACAACCAACGCGGGATCTGTGAAAAACCGCTAATTCCATAAGCCAAAGATTTGAAACCAATCCTTTTTGCTACGAGGCAACAGTATTAAACATAACCCCATCGTTGTTACGAAAAATAAAGGAGTTAACTTTTGACTGCAACAAATGTCCACAACTCTACATATATAAAATGTTGTGATGAGTGTTTGAATGTTTTAAAAAACAACCTCATCTGGTTCCACTGTAGTCAATTAGAACATTTTAATTGACTAAACTTTTAATTGGAACCATGATTCTAAAAATATTCTGGCAATAGAATAAAAAAATCGATTATCTCATCATCTGTCAGTGTGTGGATATATTCAGCAGCAGGAAACAGGTAAATCTTAACGTGGGCATCCACATCTCATCGATGTGTGTGGAAAATGATGCTATACCTTGTTGTCAGATTCCACAGAAAAGGTTCTATAGCACAAAATGCTGAAAAAGTTTGGAATCGTCCTGATTGAATGTTTTCAGAACAAAAAGTGACATCACAGAGCTATTTTGGTACCTTCAAAAATTTGGGCAGATGGTTTTAATCTTATGGCAGATTGGTGTAGATGTACACTAACCTACACACCTAAACACACCTCTGAAAGTAAAAGTTGACAAAATGCCACAGACGGCATTGACACGCAAGCATCAAACAACCAACACAGCTTTGTAAACTATTTGACTGATTGTTTGTTGTCCTAATTATTTCTCTGACAATATTCGTAATATATCATAATATAATATTGTGACACTCCTAAAGCTGCCACTGACTCATATTATAAACAAGCTCAGCGAAGAGCCTATTTCTTTTTTTTCCAATAAGAAATAGTGACTAAAAATGTGCTCAACCAAACAGGAGAAGGGTTAAATACATTAGCTAGGACTCAGAAATGTCATGTCAAACTAACTCAGTGTTTCCAACTAATTAATTATCCTGTGACAGCCTGCCACAGTTTCATTTGTCTCGCCAGAATCTCAAGATTAACGACAAATAATTTCAAACTTCAACATTAAAGAAGGTTAACAATTTTTTTTTTTGCAATGTGCTTCTCCTTCAATCTCCCTTCAAGCAGAGTAAATCAGGCCCTCTCCCCTGCTATACTCACACGTACAATTTCCAGTCTCTTATAAGAAACTGCTAGTAAGCGCATCCAGAACGAGGTATACTAGCGGGCCATCCGTCCGGTTCTTAGGCCGACAGTCCGGATTTGAAACACCGTGTCCATCCACCAGCACAGCCTTTAGCCGAGCGCTCATTTGTCCTCCTTATGAGATTATGAGGCACAGTGTGTTATTTTATTCTTATTTTTTTCCACAAAAAGCGACTAGCAACACTGATAATGCCAAAGTGTGAGCAACATATAAAATCAAACAAATGTTTCTGTTGACATCGGCAGGAGAGCTGATAATTGAACAGTCAATTATCAGCAGCACATTGCATCAAGACACACTGTGAGATGCATTGAATGTTTTTTCCGTAAACAACCCAGTTTCTTAGGAAGCAGAGCCGTAATGTCGTCAAGACTTGTTCAAATGTAATCTTTAAAAATGAAGTATTTGGCGAGAAACTTGAATAAAAGCTTTTTGAAGGAGGAATTTGTAGATGTTTTCATGGTAATATCAAAACTATATTAGGGAAGGAATTGTGAAAAATGTTTATGATCTAAGACATTACCCTTATTGGTGTCCCCAACTACACTGGAAAAAGATCTTCCTCCAGGTCCACAATATTGTCACAACGAATAACAATATGAAAATAATATTTGGTTTGTCCGTATCGCTTGCCATTGTTTCCTGTTTTTGTTGTTATAAAAGTGGCCTACGGTATTTATTTTAATTCGTCAAATGTATACCCTACCCTGATCAATAATATTATTCTCTCTCCCTCTTCTTTTAGCTCTCAAAGTACACCTGATTGACGCATTTAACTCAAAAAATACAAAATCTTCTTCTGGGGGGAGGAGTCCCCCGGACCGCCCCAGAAGGTCCGGGATACACACCCCACAGTATCTCCAAATCCTGTGGGAAACAACAAAGCTACAGCAGAAAAAAATGTCATTCTGCCTGAATAAATCACCTTTTATAGCCTAGAAAAGGGCTCAGCTCAGTTCATGTGAGGAGATGGATCTTCAGTGCGTTTTTTTTATGATAGGGAGGTAAACTGCAATCCCTCATCTACTTATTGAGTAGAACATTAATAATAATAAAATAAAAGTCAAACATCGTCTCTGCGTACCTGGAATAATGTCTCACTCACGACATCAAATTATGTTTTGTTCTAAGAAACGGGTTGATTTGTTTCATGGAAATCATATGTGGAGGAACAAAAGGGGGATGCTTAAACTGCCAGCCAGACAAAGCCATTAAATCCATCATATTATGCCATTGTATTCCCTCAGCACAGCCATCTCTCTGACAGAAAACAACAACCACTTCAATAACTCCATGAGTTACCGCATCTATTTTGTAGTCTGTACTGTGTCTAAGTATTTTTGCACAATTGGACAACTCCTGCTCAATTCAATTCAAAACAAATACACAGAGCAGCTTATACACCAATCACAATCACACCAAAAATAACATATGGATTAATTCACAAGGAGTAAAAAAAAAAAGAAAGAAAAAAGAGGAAAAGAAGATAAATCGGTTAAAAAAAAAGAAGATAAATAGTGTGAATGGAAGTGGAAGTTGAGGAAGTATCCTGAAAAGCTGTTCTAAAACAAACAGACTTACCCTAAAGTGCTTATAAATCCACAGGTGGTCCCCTCTGCATACAGGGAACAAATGTCCCCAATATGGAGGAAACTGGACATCTTGTCTGACATGGTTCCTCAGGGTTGAACACACCTGCAAAGGAGAGACACAAGAGGCCTTAATAGGGTTGAATAAAATCACATACTTAATTAAATCAAAAAATGTTCCAGTAGATAACAGAATTTTATTTTATTTTTTTTAAACTAAACGTACGTTGTTTTCCGCAACAGCAAGTATACATCCCCGAAAAGCCCCCAATCCCCTGCATTGTACAAGCATCAGACCAACGGTTAGGAAGTCATGTCTGAAAAACATTGCTTTTCGTAATAAAAGCTCCCCCTAGGGAGTAAAATATGAACTATTAAAGTAATATATGCAAATAGAAGATAGATCTCTTTGAGTTGATTCATATTTACCCAATTTGGACTAATGCAGACTAACGGTTGAGAAGTTATGGCCCGATAACTTTTGGCGATAATGCTACCCTTATTGTTCGACATATTTGACTGTCCTTGTCTCAAAATCTGTCCGGTTCTTCATCGTTATAATGTCTATGTGGGTGTAAAATGTGAAAACGATCCATAAAATAGTTTTTGAGTTATCAAGTTAACACAAAGGGATGGCGGCAGTGGCGATGACGATCCCATAACCTCCCATACTTTTCGGGTACAGAGTTAATCATTTTGATTCATAACATGTGTACGTCTTCTACACACGTAAAAATAACAACAACAAAAAAAAGCTTGTACCTGCTCTATGTTCCTGAACACAGTGTTTTGTCAATAACTGATTGGATAAGAATGTCTAAGCAGCTGCTGTATTAAAATCACCAAATCATAATAAAATAAAAACTTTTATGACATTGACTGTGTAACTGCTGGAGTTTGGGGTCGATAGGGACTGCAAAAAAAAATGTTTTTAGCCTATTGTCAAAGTATTACACGCCATGACAATATTTGACAATTATACAACAAATATAAGTAGTTAAAATGACCATAAAAAAGTAGGTAATAAAGTTAATATGTACCTTTCCGTGAAGGCAATTTTCTAATATGTATTCTTTGTTTTCAGTTTTAAGGATGAGCATTAAACAGACAACAGCAACCATTAATGAGCGCTCCACTTTGCACCTTAATGAAGACAGATACTTTCTTCACAGCTTAATGAAGATAAATCACATGCAATTATATGCAAGAAAGCAAACTCTCTGCACTATGGTAATGGTTCCTATTTGAGACCAATCACCGGTTTATACATCTTTAATTTAGGTCAACCCTCTGTTCCCAAGAGATAAGCCAGTGTGAAAGAATCCAATGCCCCTTACAGAGGTCAACTCGCCCTCTCTCTTATTTTCCCATTGGCAAGGATAGTTTATTTAAACCACTAAAATCCTTACAAAACCACTAAATTCTTTGTATAAATACAACTTAAAAATATAGGGTAAAAAGTTACTTCAGTATCATCACTGCAGGGTTCTCTAAAAACAACATCCTCTGAGTTTTGATAACTATCTCAAATGTTTAAGCAACCCCTCCCTTTGCTTGTACAACTTCAAATTTGCCAAATATGACTAAATGGGATCAATGGTTAGGGAGTAATGTACGTAAAACAGTGTTTTTGTAAAACACTCCACCTAGTGAGTAAAGTATAAACTATGAAAGTAAAACATGATGTATACTAGATTTATCTCCACAATTCAATTCATATGCACCAAATTTGTTCAGATCAGTTAAGAATTTATGGCCCAAAAACATTTGTAGAAAAAAGTTCCACAAAGTGTTCCTAATATCAATCCAGTTCTTCCTCTCACTAAGGTCTATGTGGGTATAAGGTGTAAAAATGAGCCATGAAATAGTGAAAGCAGAAAGGATCATGCTGCAGACATCTTGACGATTCTATGAAATCCACGACCGAAAAGGGATAAAATTTGTCGTGTTCCTAATATCAATCCAGTTCTTCCTCTCACCAAGGTCTATGTGGGTATAAGGTGTGAAAATGAGCCATGAAATAGTGAAAACAGAAAGGATCATGCTGCAGATATCTTGACGATTCTATGAAATCCACGACCGAAAAGGGATAAAATTGGTCTTTGGATTCTTCTCCTTTATGTGGTTTTGTTCACATTCAACCGGTAAAAATTCTATAATTCTCTACGACATTACTTAGAACCCTTCCATAGTATATCCTCTTCCCTGTGAAGGCTACCGACCCGGGGGAATGATCTATGAGATGACATAAAGAGTTGCTGTGCTTCAGAAAGCTCTGAATGGTTTGGGAATCAGCCTACACTGTAGACTGTCATTTTATAAACATTCCCAAATTATAAGATCCTAATATATTGGGTTTTAAATACACAGAATAAAAATCTCAAGAAAATCTGCAGCACAGTTTTTTCTTTTTGCTACATTCCAAACCCCTACAAAGAGGTACATGAGAAGCAGGTTCTGTGAGCATTCAAAACAACAGTTATAATTTATCTACTTGTTTAAATAACATTGATTTAAATCAATTTTATTCTCCCACTAGGTTCGGTTTCTACTTTCTTTCCCCTATTTTTAAACATATGCTGATTGAAGGGGTCCAACCACCCTGACCCTAAATAGGATAAGCACTTACAGAAGAAGGAGGGAGGGGGTTGTTTTTGATGCTCTTCTGGCTTGACTATCTGGAAAATTATTGTTGTTATACACACCGATCGACCATAACATTAAAACCACCAGCATAATATTGTATAGGTCCCTGTTTTTGACACTAAAATAGCTCTGTGATACACTCCATGTTCTGACAGCTTACTATCAGAACTGTCATCAACCTTTGCTACCGTAGCTCTTCTGTGGGATCTGACGACAAACGCTTGCCTTCCCTCCCTATACCAATTGATGAGCATTGGGTGACCATGATCCTGTTAACCAGTTGTCCTTCTTTAGTCGTCTAGTCATCACAATTGAGTCCATGTCAAAGCATCTCTATATTAAACTGCTTTCCACACATCAACCTCTAAGACAAAATGATCCATTACTACCTAATATAGGTTATCCACTTACAGGTGCCATTTTAATAAGAAAGTCAGTCTTATTCACTTCACCTTTCAGCGGTTATAATGTCATAGCTGACCGATATATATATGTAAAATATATATAAAAGATAAATAATATCTATAAATATCTCTACTCTCTATATATATATATAATATAATATCTCTATATATATATATATATATATATATATATATCTATACATACATAGATTCACAGAGGTATATGCATTCACATTTTACCTTTGACAGTTCAACTGTGGATGAATACAGATATGCCTATATAATCTGTGTGTAATGTGTGTGCACATATTCACATTACTTGTATTTTATATATATTATATACATAAATATTTTTTTATATATATTATATACATAAATACTTTTTTATATATTTAAATACTTTTTTATATATATTATATATTTAAATACTTTTTTATATATATTAATTATTTAAATACTTTTTTATATATATAATATTTAAATATGTAATATATATATAATATTTAAATATTTTATATATATATACACACACACACACAAATACATAAACTTACCAAAGTTAAATGAAAGCTATAAAAAAAAAAAATCTGGGTTGCATAGCATAAAACTTAGGCGTTACCTCAATAATAAATAAAACAGGCTATGAATGCTGCACTTTTATCAAAGGTCAAAGTTTACTCAGAGGTCAAAATGATGACAGCACAAAATAAGACAATAAGATATTCTTTATTACTGATTGCTGGCTCTGAAGGTCATGTGATTGATGTGACAGACTCTGATGCCCCCATCATTCCACACGGCTGTCATACATGTGATATTTAGTTTGAATTTTGGTTTTAAAGCCATGGCTAAATGCGAGAGTAGCCCAATTAACATGTCTTGCGTAGCGTGACACAGTTTAACGTTTTTCGTATTTTCTGTAATCCAAATGTCACTCACACCTTTACTATTTAAGCTGAATATCGACTTGCTTGATTACTTTAATCGCACGAGTGGCGGCAACAAATGAGCGCGTGGGCTACTTCCTTGACAGAGGATGCTTGAACTCAGTTACATGTACAATGCCTCAGCTGGAAAACTACTGATGGATGAGAGCTTTACCTGACACGAAAGAAGACGTCAAAGGCAGAGGGAGGAAGAAAGGCTCGGAGAAGTGGGTCACCACGGGATAATTTCCACAGCACTATCCTTAGTAAAGTCCATGTTAGCGAAACTCCAGGTGAGAGCAGGCTGAGCGGCGTTATCTCTGACAGCTGAATGCGTCCTCGGCAACAATCCGCTTCTTCCCTCCTCCACATGTCACTGAGGGAACGCCCCTTTAGTTACTATTTATACCATCGCACAGCATTCTGGGCAATAGAGTTTTTTTTTAGTTGGTACTTGAAAGTCTCATAACTGGAAACTGATGATCCAATTCTAAGATGTTCTTATTTACTAAAAAAGTTTATTTTCATAATAATATGTGAATTTTTGTTTTTTCATTCATTATTATTAATATTATTAATAGTATTATTATCTATAAAATCAAACTATTTTTATTAAGCAGAATAATGTAGTTATGTTTTGACCATACACTAATCAGTCTTATGATGAGTCACACGTTGACATAGTGGCATGGAGAACGGGCCATGTGAGACATTTTGATGAAAAAAAAAGAGTAAAATGTGGGTAGTAATCCACATTAATGTTGTAAGTTATTATTGTTACTATGATTTTGACACCCCCCTGACTTTGGCATACTGGTTTAGAAAGGTCGTGTACGCTGCCTCTTGCCCAATGTCATTTGGAGTAGGCTCCTGTCCTACAAAGGATATGGACATAGAAAATGATTGGATTTTGGATTGGCTTTAGCGACAACCACCTGTATAGACTTTCATCATTACCAGAGGATGAACCTCATGACTTAAGTGACTGGCTGACTTTTTCTTCAGTACAAGTATCAGTTCGGTTTCTGGTTGTCTAGTGCTCTTTTGACCTGCAAAATTCCCGTAACTCTTAGCCTTACTTTATGCTACTTCACAAATGTGTGTGGATTACTGACACCAAGATGGTGTATAAAATAATGAACATGGCAGTCATTATACGTAATCAATGTCGTATCTAAAACTTGTCCTTATAACCATAATCTAATGCAGAGGTAAGCATTTTGCTAAAAGCATGACTTTTCCAAAGCACAGCCTCGTACAAAACATGGAATAATTGAGTGTTAGCCATGTCTCAGTAATGGCAGTCCAGCTATTGAAGACTCGAAAAATAGAACTGGAACTCAACTAACTGATGTGCAGCATGCCTGTCTAACCCCAACTCCCACTAGCTACACGACAGATGTGTTGCATGTTGGGGGCTGTAATCACTGTGTCTCTGATCAATCAAACTCATGAGAATGGAGGTTCTTGACAATGACTGCTTCATGAAGCCTTTATACTGTCAAAAACAGAACCGTGTACTGCCTCATAAAGATGGGGCCATGCTGTGTGTGTCGAGGTATGAAAGGACTCGAGATAAAGACGTCAGTTGTGTGTGCAGCGTCCTGTCAGAAACATTCATTCAGCCACATTCCGTTTTATGTCATGGGAGCACACCTGTGGAGTCTGTTTATCTGTAGCGCTTTCTCTCTTGCTCTCTCTCTCTTTCTTTATTTCTATCTTCTGATATCACAACGTCAATTGTAAGAGTCTAACCTTTATTTCACAAAAAATATTTCCAGGCTTTGACATTAGGTGAAGTTGAAAATAAGTCACAGAGCATTTGGTTGTCATGGATACAGCGTGCAGATGACTGGCTACCATTTTACCTCAGAGCAAAAGACGGGTTGTGCTGTATATTTATAAAACTGGTCATAACTGTTGCTGTGTTTGTGAAACACACCAATGCTGATGTCAGATTTCAAAAGTTGCACAAGACTGTGGGAAGGGAGAGGTGTTTCATCTACACTGAGTCTGTAAATCTGCTCTCATTACAGATATAATTAACAAATGACTAAACAGACTCATGAAAAAAGCATCTGTATGCTTGGAACGCACCGGAGGAATGACAAAAATGCAGAGGGTGCACAGACTGAGATTCAACGTTTTGCACGTGTCAAAACGACTCCTCCCATGTGGCGATTCGGGTTTTTCTCTAAACAGCATCGTGTGGGCACAATGGCTGGTAGTTTTCTTGTCTGAGCTCTGTGTGAGCCATGCATTCTTCAGAGATGTCGGGCCAGAGCTAAACATATTATAGGAGCAGAGAGCTTCCTCATCATTCCTCATCATTACCTCATTTGTGTCAAGTACCCTTACTTCCTGCATCAAATTCCAGTCGTGTTGAAAGGAGAGAAACTCTATAACTCTGCATGTAATGTGATATCCTCTAACTGCACATCTGGATCTGGGACAGGAGACTGGTGAACACATCAAACCACTGGGGGCTATTAGCAAAGACTTATTTCTAGTGTAGTGAATTGATAGAACTCAAGCAATCTCACATCTTGTACGCCCGGAACACGTTTGTTCCACTTGACCAGTTAACCTCTATTAATGGAGCCCTGATACCTGGAACAATGAGTGAAGGATTTCTTGGGATCAGCCTGTAACATGTTTTACCGTGGACTGAACTTTGTGGTGTGAGCAAGAGACTTTTACACGATGAGCACTGGGCCACGCAGGGGCAGTGTGAAAAGACGGACATACAAACAACATTCTATCATAATCTGTCTGTCTGTCTGTCTGTCGGCCAGCCTTTTTGAGTTTGTGACAGGGACATGATGTCATTAATAATCTTTTAATGACATCAAGCCTCGGTAGAGTCAGTTTCACGGCCAAAGCTTAAGAGCTTTACCATACCTGAGTTCACACAGGTCGAACACAGGCCCCAGGCATGGGCGAGAAGATTGCAGCATATTCATTACACCCGGCTGAGATTCTATGCATTAAAAGGAGCTTTTTTCAAACTTATAGCGCAGATCACATTCAACGGCTGGGATAGGAGAACACAGCTGAACCATCAGGCATGAGATAAAGATGCAGTTCAGACATTTATCTTTCTTATTTTTTTTACTCATGAAAATCTATAGAATATTCATGCTGATATAAAAAAAAAAGAAAAGAAGAGGGATTCCACCTCGGCAAGCAGGACAGCATATTGGTACAGCACTCTAACATAAAGTAGAGAATCAATGTCACTAAAAATAAAAGACAATTATGCCGGTGTAATGGCCTGAAAATTCCCAGTGGAAATAATTTCATTAGACCAACAGCAGAAATTCTTTCACAAGGCCTAAATCTAATTAGAATTAGCCTTTGTTACCAATGTAGAAAGTTTCACATATTGTGCTACATCGTAGATTCATTGTGTGTCAAGCTGTATGAAAATAAGTTGTAGTGATAGAATTTTGGATTGTGGATGAATCTCTGAAATAAACTCGATCAGAATCCCGCCGACATTCAGCTAGTCACCTCTTTACGAACACGGCGAGCAGCAATGAGGATCACTTCACTGTAACCCCTTCATAGCTGCATAATCATTACGTCAGACCTAAGTTTGAGTTGCGTTTCTGCACACTGTTCTTACTTAAACACTATTTGAGCTAAATCGGCTAAGGGAGAACAATGGCTGCAGGAGGCTGTGGTCTCAGCCTGTCTCACCTATTTAACCCGCGGAGAACATATGCAGTAATCTGCTTTAACTGCAGGTAATCCACAGTATCAGCTGGGTTGAAGGACTCCTAGCTTCACTTTCACAACACTTTGGTGCCCTTATTAACCCTTTAATGTCCTCACCAAAAAAAATAAAAAATTTTTTTTATTTAGGACAGTATTTCTTCAGGGCATTTATTAATATGATATCTCAGACACTCTAAATTTATCTGAAAATTACAAGATATTTGGTCGAGCATGTTTTTAAACAGTATAAAAAATCCTACCGATAAAATTTTTTCATCTTGGAATTTTGTATTTCATGGAAAAATATTGAATTTCAATTTTGATCATCTCTACCTTTTGTTGAATCATACTTTAAGATAGCTATTTAACCACTATTACACTTTTCTTTTACTGTTTCAAGTTACATAATTATGTTTAGTAAGTCCTAACAGGTTTTATCATACATATTGAATAGGCCTTTCTCATTAGCCATGGCTAAAGTCTTCTCCTCTGTGGCCTCTTTGACCGGCGGCGTCCCCCAGGGCTCAATCTGTGGGCCGATACTCTTTAACATATACATGCTGTCACTAGTATTATCGTATTATAAACAGATTTAGTCAAGTGCAACACATTTATCATTAAGAAATAGAGACTCAAAATGTGGTCAACCGAAATAATCATATTAACATCCCCCCCCCATTGTTGATCTAATAAATCCAATATAATGAATTTTTACTGCTTCATGTAGTAATTCAATCACATTTTCAGAATAAACACAAAGTCTGCGAGGAGAGATGGGATTGTTAAGGGGATTAGCACAGTTCAGCTTCCACAGAAAACACTTTGGATTGACTACTTGTCCATAGACTGCATTGACCTGTTCAATGGTAAATCCTCCAGTGGAATAGCACATACATGATTAGTCTAAGCCTGAAATACACCCGTGTGTCGTCCACAACTGCAACACCGTCGTGAATATAAAAAAAATTTAGACACATTTTCATAATTTTACAAAGATTAAGTCACTGCCAAGAAATTCCCAATGAGATTATTAACCCTTTATTGTCCTCACAAAGGAAAAAATATATATGAAAAATGATTTCTTTGCATATTTTATTTATTTGGGGCTCTGTTTCATTTCATACCGTAGACACTCTAAAATTTAGTCATAAAATGAAAAAACATTTGGTCAAGCATGTTTTTAAACAGCAGGAAAAATATCAGACTCAAAACATTATTTCATGATGAATAAATAAAAAAAATTGTCCATTTTAATTAGATTATTACTTATTATAGCCATAGTTAACTCCTCTTCCTCAGTGGGTCCTTTGACCGTTGGGGTGCCACAGGGATCCATCTTCGGTCCCCTACCATTTAGCATAAACGTGCTGCTACTGGGTCACATTATGAACATGTTCAGTTAGCAGCAAACAAAAAAGTGTTGCAAACTCACAGAAATAATACAAATAATGTTTGAATGATTCTATTATCATGAAACCCATCATTACAAAATTGTTCTGAAATACAATGATGAGACATTAAAATGTTATATTCCTTCTTATGTCTCTTAGTTTTATACCTTTATAAGTTTCTCATACATTCCACTCCGGTACTTCAGCCCCACTGAAGAATGCAGACACACATACGCTTGTACGTTTTGTGCATGAATTTGTGCAAACATGCATGCCTGCAGGTCTCGTGAGCGGTGAGAGCAGCTGTGGAAGTGGGTGCCTCTTTGGTTCCAGAACTTCCTGCTCAGCTTATTGCAGTTATCCTTGGCCAAATTTAACTTCACATCTGTGATGGTAGGAGTTTATTTGAAAATCCCCAGTGACATCCTCTTCCTCTAACACGGAAGCCGCAAAATAACACCTGCAAAAATATGTACATTGTCATAACAGAACACGTGCAGTTAAAGATCAGATGAGGCATGTTTGTGTCAGGGGGTCACATTTATATAAATAAAAAAGAAACTTTTGGGACTTCTATAATGACCATTGTCTTGTTTGTTGTTATCTTCTCTTTTTGCCTTCTTATACTTAGGAAATTGTGATTCAATACGTGCTGATGAATCTGTTAATACAACAGACACTACTATTTATTCATTAGACCCTAATGAAAACAGGGAGGTTAAATCAGAGGACTAGCAGTCCCTGGCTTACAATCTTTCCTATCTTAGAGGTATGAGGGCATTTTTAATTCCGTACATCCACTGAGTTCATTAGTCAAGCAGGACAATCTCCATCCTGAGCTTCATTTATGGGTTACATTATGAGCGAAACGTGTAAAAACTTACATTTTTCTAGCAATTTGTGAATATGTCTTTTCTCAGCCTTGAGAAATTCCATAGCTGAATGAAGAACTTTGATTTAAACTTTGGTGTTAACTTGTTTTTTTTTCCAGCTGCAGCCTGAATAGCAGCTGTTTTTTTTTAAATTTGGCTGTCAGACTCAAGGCGAGGACATCAGCACCCTCCTTAGAGCGGCGCTCCATTTTTGAGCATATGGACTGCAAGCTGTATTTTTTCCACCACTCACTCACCCTAAAATAGTCCTCTGGATGAGATGCATGGCTCTCAGAGGTATTTGGTGCATTTTTGTCTTTTGACCTTATTACATACATGTGGCATTATATTTAGGTTAAAAGTTTTATTAGCCTAATTTGGGCTTTGGGGCTACACTGAAGCGATCCCATGCTCAGAAAAGACAATATATTAGGATACATTCACATTACCAGGCTGGAGTGACACAATTCCTCTTTTCTTCAGGGCAAATTCAAGTATTGTCAGATCAGATATGGATCACATTCATATGTGGGTTTAGATGAGATCCATACGCGAGTCCTGGCTATGCAACATGGATGAGATTTATCAGATTAGAACTCCTGTGGCCTTTTCTTCACGTGCATCTAAACCAATTGACTGGGGCAGAGAAATGACAACAGCAATGCAGATCCAGCAGATAAGGTGTTTGTCGTCCTCCGGAGGAAAATGTCATGCATATACAGTTACTAATAACACATAAATCCCATTTGAGACAAGTTTTTTTTTTCAAATATGAAATTTTTGTGTTATATACACAGATGCAGATAAGTCATGAAAAAAACAAAAAAAAAAAAATCAAAGTGTACATGTGTTCACTTTTGATTTTGAATATGAAACGTCCAGATAGTCAAATCTGGTTTGAACAAAAACAGACAATGAATTTGTAAGCAGCCTTATTTGCAGGAATAAGAAACAAGACTATGCATTTTTCCTCCGGTAGCATTGTCTTTTAAGGTTACCTTGACTAAATAGGAATACATTTCTTATTGTCTTTGGGTCAAATATGACCTGTAACTATTTTTTTTAAGTTGAAAATATATATTAAATAAAATTACTGTTAAAATAAGATGAATGGTTCCATTCAAACGTATAGCATTTATTTCGACCCTGTGGAAGACGACAGATGAATCATATGCTGTCATTGGAAAAAACCTAAATGGTTCTAAGAGTTAACGTTGACATTTGACAGTCTGTCAACATGTGATCCTCTCGTCTTACCTCTAATCTACTTTATATTCCCCATAAATTCCAAAAGGACATGTAAAGTTTGTAGTCATGAGTTGGAATGAGATCGACTTAAAAGGTGTTACACAGAATGAGAAGATAATGTACACTTCATGCTTTATATAAACTCTAATTTTGTATATTTTGACTAGGGAGAACAAAACTTAAGTTGTCGATGGGAGGCCAAAATGAAGTAAGAGGTAACCATCTTGAGAAATATGCTTATTTGCTTTCTCATGGGAGCTTAACAATAATATATATAGCAGTGTCATGTCTGAAGTAAATATGTAGGCCAGCCAGAGCCTGTTAAAACTTTGAAAACTTTCAACATCTCTAAACTTCATTAACAAGTAATAGTTCATTAGTTTAATCTGGACATCTTTTTACCATTTTCTATCATTCCTCGGACAATTAGCTTCGCTGAGTCTCTGTCGCTGGCCATCTGGCAGTGGCTACAAGCCACAGAATCGGTTTACTCCAGCATAAATAAAATGTGAATTCCCCCAGGAGAAGATAATATTTTGAGATAGAGCATAGCTAGCTGTTTCTAGTCTTCTCTTCACTCCAAGCAACGCTAAACCACTGTAGCCTTAAACCTGAGCGTGCGGCCTCAATCTTCTCGTCTTACTTTACAAATGACAGTGAGTTAGCATATTTCTAAACATGCGACGTGACTGGATTTTAATGCATCATCCTCAAAAACAAACTTGGACTAAGTGATACCAGAACATAAGCAGGAATATACAAAAATGTCTTAAAACGCACTGGAGGATTAATGTACAGTTTTTCTCTTGAACTAAAACCATTCCAATGTAGAAAAGGCGTGGCAATCTAAAGTTTGCTAGCATTAGCTCAGGTTAACCAACTCACTAGTAGCTTAACCTTTTTTTTTTTTTTTGGGAAAAGGAACACGTTAATATTTCCATTATTTTCAATTATTAGAATGATTTCCACAAACAGGAAGTGACAAATCTTAAAAATAGACATATTTAGTTTAGGTGTCTGAAACCTCCAAATCCACGTGAGCTCTGTCTAAAGAGGGATCTGCATGGAAGCAGGTTGGAGGGAGTTTCGCTGGGAAAATGCACCTCGTGTGTTTTACTGGTTGTTGCTAGGTGACCATCCTGGACAGAAGCCATTCATTCGCAGCCCAGCTCTTCAGAGTGTGAGAGCAGCCTTTGTGTATCAATGAACAAATCCCCACGGTCAAAACCACCTCCTGCACACACAGGCCGATGCCACGCGGATCACAGGGACACCTGCCTCAAAATGTATCAGAGGACAGACGGTTCTGTCTTACACTTGTTGTAGAACTGTAACAGATCCTGGTTTATCACAAGAGAGGCATGCATTGAAAGGAGTAAGGGCTGATTGTTGTCTTCAAATGAATGAATGGAAACTGCATACAGCAATTATGGTAAAGCAAAATAGGTGTGATGAACGCTAAAAATCATTTTTTAGCCTCTTAAGACACATTTGTGGCCCTTCTACTTAAAAATGTCTGTTCTATATACATTATGTACCTGAAACACTGGCATTGTTTCACCATTGAATCTGAAACACCCCCAGTTAAAAAACAAAGCGGCCATGGAAAGACAAACTTGCACACCTTCTTTAGAACAGGAGCACCCAGGGGGAAAACACACACACATACACACATGGGGACAACATGCAAACTCCAAATAGAAAGGCTCTAGGTTCTCAGGTGGATCTGAACGCAGAACCCTCCTGCTGTGGGTCCATCGTGCCAACGGATCATGATCAGGAAAATGTAAGTAGTGAATAAATGTCAGTAAAGCAGAGGCGGTGTTGTGCTCAGAATTGGTCTGAGAGGCCATTAAGTAAACTTTAACATGTAGGTGGAAAGGCTGTCTTGTTTTTTTTTTAAAGAAAAATGTCTTCTTTGTTTTGTCTTGAATGAATTATTGCTACACTGCCCCAGGTGGTTTCTGGCGGTTCTGCGCCGTTTCGTCTGGCTTTGGGAAAACGTGTCCGTGCACAGACAGAAGACTCCGTTCTTATACGTTTTTAACCTTTAGAGTAAACAAGCCTTTACATAATGGTTTAATGGCCATAAATGGCCATGGCAATAAAACTTTCTAACGTTTAGACGGAATGATCAGCTGCAATAAAGGAGCAAATCTGCATCCTCGTAAGGTGTAACAGGTGCTATGGTTATGAACTCTTTAAATATTTATTTTGTTTAACATAAAACCAATTTCCTCAACAAGGCAGTACCATATCTGATAAAATGAGGTATCTTAGACAGAGGAAAATGAAATATTGTACTGCGGTTTTTTTTCTTTCTTCTTTCAGATAATGGATATAGCGACTACTTGGAGGACAACAGACTTTATTTTTTTCTCTTTCTCTATTATTGCAATACATCTGTAATTAGTGTGTGTCCAATTAGTGCAAATCACTGCAGTTTCATTAGCATCAAAGGGATACTTTGACGATTCTTTGACAATCCGGATCTTTTGAGATCCACATGATGCCTGCTAATTCGAAAATAAGTAGGCAGAGAGAGAAATATCAGGTAACCCTCACAGAGGAGAAAATATAGGTCAAAACCTCTTCCAGCACTGTTCTGGGTGACAAAGAAACCAAGCAGCTTGACAGCGGCATCTGACCCCCCCCCCACACCCCATCTTGGTGTCTCTAAGTCCCAGCATGCTTGAAGCGTTGGTCCCATTTCTGGATGACACAGTCTCCATCCTAATTAACCCAGATGTGGATATTAATAACATGAAAGCAGGTCTAGACTGGAAATGGGGCATCTTCAACAGAGAGGGCCCTGGTTTCAGAATGGTCACACTAAAGTGGGACATCTTGGCCCCTCCTTTGACAAGGGAATAAAGACCATTTCTATAAAAATTAAAAAATCCCTCTAGCTCTTTTTAATTGCTTCCACCTCTCCAGAGAGCTGAGGGTTGAGAATAACTATGAGGGGAGAATAGAATGAAGTTGGTTAGAAACATCAAGCTGATTGAGAAATGGCAGCTACAGCTCCAACTGAGAAAGTTAACTGAAACGGTGAGATCGTACTGGAAAAGGCTTTGTCAACCGTAAAGGTGTAAAGATCAATTCCATGGCTATGAAAAGAAACCTATCGAACGTAACTCTCTCATCTGTCAGGGCAAATGATGCTTCCGCTCCGTCAAGATTCCGTGCCATGTGGGAAATGGGACTTGTATTTTCTAGGGGCTAAATTAGATCTGCAACACTTTGAATGAGGAATGGCACAATCCTTTGACAGATTAACTGGATTGCGCAAGTGAAAGAACAGACAGAAACATCAACCATTTTACTCTTCCGGAAAATTAAAACTCATCTTTCTTGGGATTTAGTTGTCATTGCACCGACTCATCCAGCTGATCGCCTTTATGAAGCAAACAACACTGATGTCATGCACTAATTATGAGGGGCCTCAGGACAAACTGAATAAAGACCATGAGATAAATAAAGCAGACATTTCTTAAATGATATATTAGGAGAAAATACATCAATTTAATTCAGGTCAGTTCAGTTCAGTTGAGAATAGATAAATCCAGTGGAAGGAACTTGGTGCAGTTGTTGGCCCCACAGCGACACTCTTTCCTCTGGGGTTCATCTGTCCTACCGGTTGGTATGGGAGTCACACTTTGAGTCGACAGAACATCTAGAGGAGGTTGGTTGGTGTATCCACCTGAGTAGTCAAACGTCAGCTCCTCATGTGCATCAATGTCCCGCCCAGCAAACAGCGCCAGGCGAGGTACCAAAGAATGCACACGGACTGGCTGCATGAAAAGGTTGGGCTGACAGGCGTGGTTTAGAAAGCGGCCTACGTTGCCCACTATAGCAGGGTCCACAAACGTCTCAGTGATGGAGCCAGAACCTCCATGCTCCCTCACGGCAATGATGTAGTTGTTTTCCCCAACTTTCTGGGCAAGCTGTCTGCTTCTAGCTTCATCGAAACTGACCACCTCTCCTGCATACTCGCACACGAATGCACCTTTCGGGATTGGCTCTAATGTCCGTACTCCCCAGCCCCTGTTCTTGGTGCTATAAACCTCCAACCTGAGTCTGAGTCCTCTCTGCACCACCCGGTTTGAACAGGCATCACTGCAGGAACAGAGGGCATGGCACTCAAACACGGGTGGGCAGGAACCGGAGTCTGTTTTGCGAAGGTGCGACAATGTGGCGGTGTCTTCATATGCCTGCCCGTATGTCTGCAGACAAGAGCAGCTCTCAGTGAGGCAGGAGTGAGCGAGACACGAGCATCCAGGAAGGGAGACTTCGCTTGGGTCAATAGTGCAACCTGGTCCCTCAATATTATCTGGGGAATACTGGAAATGACAACAGAGAACAATCAAATCAAAAAAACTTTGGAATAATAAATAAACCCCTAAAAACCCTGTTTTGATTACAGATATAAAAACTTCATTATATTTTTCTGGCATTAATGCCAAACAAGAACTGGCTGCAAACTTCTTAGTTATGAAGTGTGCCGCTTGTCTTTTACCCATGCTACCATGAAGTGAAGGTATTTCAGTTTTAGACTGTTGATCAGACAAATCTTTGATATTTGAGGTGGACAACTTGAACTTTAGGTGAAGATATTTGGATAAAACACTCAAATTAACACTGGTAAAACAATACATTTACAGCTTTGATTCCTAAATATTTAATTTATGATTTGCGTTTTTTAAAGTCTGAATGCTTTACAACTGCTAACTTGAAACCTTTCAACCTACATACAATACTAATAACATGTTTGTTACATGATGAATTATGGATGTGATTTACAGATCTTTAACATTTTCAAAGGATGCATCGTAAATTGGTCCAAAACATCCTCTAGCAAGAAGTGTTAACAAGGTAACGCCTTTGGTTCTGGAAAAGCAATTATGTTTTTTTCCCCTTGCAATATTATAAGCTGAAGATGCTGCAGGCTTAATGATTTGCTGCCATCTAGTGGAAAAACAATGTATTTTATATGATAGAGTTGAAGGCTTGGTCAACAATAAAATCGGATTATGTATTAAAATTGGACTTTAAAGAAAATCCGTTATATATTATTTGATGTGGGTCTTCATCACAGAAGTCAACATGTTCTTTTTTACTGGATATTTTACACATCACATGGCATTTTGCAAGCTGGCAGTGCTACGCAGTGAAAATAAACACAGAAACAGCCATACTTATTAATATCTCTTAGACATTGGTATTTTCTGAGGTTTGAGAATTTTCTTTCTCTTCTAATGCATCTAGGCTACTTTATTGCCAGCTATTAATGGATAATATGGATAGATAAACCCATGATTCAAAGCTTATGGTGACACTACGTCCCATTTGTTTGATGGAGTTGGTGTGTGTCATCACGTATAACTGATATCTAGTATCAATCTATAGCAGATGTAAACAGGATGAGGTTATCAGTTTGAAAACAGTACTGCTCATGAGTAGTTTATAATTAACAGGTATTATACATTCAATTATATCTTATTGGTGTTATTAAAACTACTTAAAGTATTAATTGGTGTCGTATTTATTGGTTTTATTAAAACTTTAAGTATTTGCAAAGTTTAACGTCTTTCTGGACGTAATACAGCAAAGCATTAAAAAACAAACAAAAAGGTTTTGACCAAATTTCAGGACAGGTAACTCTATTTTAAAAGCTTTTTTGTACATCGATAAGCAGGGCAGGTCTCGGTAGACAAAGTTCGGTCATGTTCTACTGATTTTGGGGATATTCATGATTCTCAAAACACATTTTGCTATTAGTATCCTGGAAGTGGGGCAGTCCGCCAGACATCTTGTGAGGGCGGTGAGTGATCATAGGTACTCAATAGTGTGTCTATGCCAGAGTTATAAGGCCAGAGGAACAATTTGTCCTGGTTGATCATTAATAACAATCCAGAGTCAGGACCAACCTATCTGTCTAATTTATCTCAGAAACAATTTCCAACTGGTCAACATCAAGAAAAGCAATGGGTATCCATAACAGGCCAGTAAATGCCAAATAAAATAAATATATCTTTTTCAGGCATGATTGACCTTGAGCCTGATAATCTTACACTGGTGTTTTGCTGACATGGCTGCATCAGCTGGCCTACTTGATCTGATAGTATGCCCATCCTTGGTGAACATTTCAGGGATGGTGCCCTGCCCTCTTTTGGGACACTCAACCTGTGAGCATGACATAACAAGTATCATAATACTAAATTAATCAATGTCCATGAAAATTCTGAGAATTCCTAATCTGGTATAGTCGGATATCACATCCTTATATCTTATAATATCTTCAACTAAAATACAAATCTACATCTACATCACTGTTCTAAAAAATAACGTAACATAGCTAACTAAAAGTAACGTAACGAACCTGAAGTAAATACTAAAAAGATAATGTAAGGTATATTACGTAAAACTACGGAAACATGCTATACTTGGAAAGTATTTACGTGATTCAAAAGTTTGAATTATGATAGTTACACTTGTCGTGAGCTCACATGGCTCAAAGAGACAAACATGCTACATTGCGTTACCTGAAATTTAGGAAACGTCAGTCCACCTGCGCTCCCTTCGATTAAAACAGGAACATTCTCGAGGCCTTGGCTTAAATCCATCTGTTTAATCTCTAATTGTAAATTTCAAACATCAGCCGGTAAGCATATCTGGAAATTCGACGAAAGAGCCGCAACTTCCGGTGTTTCCATCACAGACTAGCGCCCCCTAGTGTTCCTTTTTCGATATAACCCCAGAGGAGCACTTCTGCACGCACTGGTACATTTGACCCAATATACTGTAGATCTGCTGTGGCCCTCACAAATTCAACTTATAACAAGGCACTATATTGAATTAATTGGCAGTGGATTTTTGTAGATCAAAATGAGTTTAAACATTATATAACCATTTTCGGTCTGTCTGTCTGCCAGTCAGTATTAATAAATAAAAGTTATGAACAGATTTTCCTCTTTTACTTCCTTTCTCTTTGGGATGATTTTTTTTACTACGTATAATATGTTATAATAATGGTAATCGTTTGCTAAAAAATCAGAAAAATGTCTCGCAGTGTCGCACATCACTCAGCTTTTATATATATAAAGGCCTATAAGATATCATATTTGTTGAAGTGTATCTTTATTTTTATTTATTTATTTATTTGCACCTTGCTTTTTCTAACTTTTCTCCCGTCTGTCCCTTCAATTCTCTTCAACTCTTCAATTTATCTTTGTCACATCGAAGCACAAATAGTTATATCTTATCCAATTGTCATGTGACTGCAGTAAGGCTATCTAACCTGCAGATGGCAGCACTAGTTAGGTCATTTATTTATGCTACGGCTGAACTTGAGTTAAGTGAGCAAAAGAAACTGATTCTTTGATTCCTTCAGCAATGGAAGGAATACATCATAACAAAAGAGAAAAAAATAAAGATATTAAAAAATAAAGACAAAATCGGGAATTCACATCAATTTATTTAAAATTAGTGAAGTATATAATAATGATAATAATCACTTTATTTGTATAGCACATGTCTAAACAAAGCTACAAATACCTCATAAAATACTTAAGTATAATAAAATCAGAGTAAAAGCATATAGTTACCAAATAAAACCAGAAGACAATAATATAACATAAGCAGTAAGAAATCAAAGCATGCAGCAAAAGTGGCTTTCCTGTAAAAAAGCAATGATTTGCTTAAAACGAATCAGCGCTCTAATGGTAGAGGACCTCAGGTTATAACTTGGAGCAAAAAGGGTTAAAAGCTCTGTAATATAACTGGTTGCCTGACCATGCTATTAAAACTTTTATTAAAATGTGATTAAAAAACTCACTTTATGAGGATGATTTATTTAAAATCTACAAGTATTCCTTCATGACAAGCCTCTTTTCTAGACCTCATCAGTCACTTTTACTCAACTGTTTCTCCGTTTCAGAGTCACAGGTGTGTGGAGCCCATTCACACTTAAACTGGGAGGGCTACAATCACAAATTCGTCTAAGTTGCTTGCTTTCTGACTGTGGGTGGAGGTGGAAGCTTGCAGATGCAGACACAGAAACTCAACACAGCTAAAGGCCCAGTTCTGGACTTGAACCCCAGAACCATGCAGCAACGGTACTAACCTCTTGTATGACAGTGGCACATCTTTCCCACTCTTCAGCTTTAATTGTGATCCACACGATGAAGCAAATTATGAAAATATATCTGCATATTCTGTCCTTGCACATCACAATATTAAGTTTATAAGTTGCGGTCAGAGCAGCCAAGAGATGTAAGTTGATAATATCTCTGGAGTTCAGTTACATAAAAGTTTTATTAGTGTCAAACAAGTAATGGTTTTAGACAGATCTGACAGTCAGAGTGAATGGTCTTCTAACAGGAGAATGAAAAGTAATTATGTCGGTATTTCAGTCCATTCTTTTCGAGTAGACACCATAAGTTGTATTATTTCCCTCCTCAACTTTCTAAAGTGTTCCACAGTTGTCTTGACTGATTGATATGCAGCGGGTGGAATCTCTTGTGGCGACCTGAGGCAGATGGGGGAGGTCACATTGTCAACTGGCATTTCCACGCTGTACACAAGTGACCAAGTATTTCCCTTTGAGGATCAGCCTTCAGCTTTGTCCTTGGGCATAATTAGGACTCTCTGTTGATGATCCGGAATGTCAGGGATTGCATCACAAACTGAAGTGTTTGAAGGGAATGGTACAACTATTTAACAATGATTGATCTGGTAGAGGTTAGGGCTGAGAGAAAGTGGACTGTATGACTCAACTGTTGTTTTTGCACTCCACAGTCAGTGTGTCTGAGATTAAAATGCTTTCAAAATACAAAATAAAAACAACCTTCAGATCACTTTGGTCAATCAGCTGGAAAATGTTTTCTGTGTGCTTTTCTGGTCTGGATGCCCTAAACCATCCCGAGCCTTATAGACAAACAGCGGTATTTTGAAACTGATTCTTTGACAGACAGGAAATCATTGTGGAGATCTGAGAAGTGGTCTGATATTATCTACTTTTCTGGTCTGGGTGAGGACTCCTGCAGCATTTTTGTGAATCAGCTGCTGCTGATGTCTGTTTACTGAAGATAAGTGGATGCACAAGGTTTCCCACAGCCTGCTGGGACATCAGTCCTTTAATCCAAAAATGTTTAGAAGGTGACAGACTTACTTGGAAATTGTCATAATTCAGCTGCATAAATTCAGAAATCCATATTCCTAACTGAAAAAAGGAACACAACTCTACAGTTCTGAGATTATGTATCTCCGAACAACCCTTCCATTTATCCGGGGTATGGACCGGCACTAAAGGAACTAGATGTGGGTGGGTGGGCTGGTAGCACGAAGAACCTCTCCTAAGGGTCCATACTGGACTTCTGGCACGTCCTCATTTGACTGGGATTTGAAACCCAGTCAGTGGTGTAAGCCACTGAGCTAACCCAAACATAATATATAGATATATAGATATAGATATCTATATCTAGATATCTATATCTATATCTTTATATCTATCTATCTATCTATCTATCTATCTATCTATCTATCTATCTATCTATCTATCTATCTATCTATCTATCTATCTAACTATCTATCTATTTATCTATATATATATAATTATATAATTAATTTCCCTGCGATCCATCCATCAGTTGTCTAGATCAAAGTGGTGGACCAACCGACTGACAGACTGGAAGTGCGGTCTGTAGAAAAATGCAGCTAGGATAATTGTAAATAGCAGCAGCTCCAAAGGGGGCGCCTGTGAAGAAAATAAAAAGCTTTCATATCTTTTTCATTATGAGAGGGGATGTATGGACAGAGTCCAAAAAATACCTCTCTGATGACTTTTTTTTTTTAACAGCTAACTAAACAACGAATTGGAAATTAAAATAAATAAGAAACTTTTCATCATTATGAAATAGTATCCACCAGGGACCGGGGGCAAAGGAACCCAATCTCCTCACATATCGTTTGTTAATTAATTTTGCTGGGCCTTAATTAAAACCAGATTACTTATAGCGATGACTGCACCTTTGAAGTATTGATGAAAACGTTGCCTCATGTGCTTCACGTCTCGGTGCAGTAATGTGTTTTTCCATCGCTCATTCCTTGTGTTTGAAATATTTTTCAGATTAATTTGGGTGTGTAATGCTCATTGTGTTTTTGTTTTATTAGTGCCTCTTTCAGGTTCTTTCCTGGAGTAATCTGACTTGACATTGTAGTTCTCATTGTGTTGCCTGACAAAGGGCCGAAAAAGCTTCCCTGGCTGCAGAGACAGTATGTAGGGGGTCTTACATGAGCTCTGTTGTCAGGGATCCTTTATTTTTAATGAGATCAAGCTCACACACACACACACACACACACACACACACACTCACACACACACAAACACACACACACGATGAACTTTGAGGTTGGCCTGAACTCCAATTGCTTGTAGAGTTAATGAACCGCGGTCATAATAGAGCCTGTTCTCTGGGGAGATTATCAACAACGGTCTAACACTCCCTCTGCTGCCGCGCTGATTGACTTGGCCTCAAATTGGCCGCGATGCTTCTCTCAGCGTGTGGGGAAGGCTAAATTGTGAACACGAAGATGCACTCATGTCTGGTCTACCAGTGGAGAACAAAGGGAAATTCAGAAGTTTCCTTCATCTGCCGTAGTTCGCCTGATTAGGTCTAAGTATGAAGTGTTGGCTGCAAAGGTTTCCGATGGCGTTTCTTCCAACAGCTCAGCAGAGTTCATCAAAGGCTGCTGCAACCAAAGCAAAACCAGAACGGCACCCCGTAGACCGCATAGCTCTGCCAAGGCCCTGCAGTCGCCTTTAATTCAATCAAAAAGTGAAGATATGTTTGACAAACAGTACTCAAGGTTTAGAAAATATTCAATCCAATTTCTCCATTAATGTCTGAGTCATTATCAGCCCCTAAATCTACCGACAACTCCAAAAAACTCTGTGGGTATCAATCCGTATAGGATTATATAGAGGTTAAATCTTTTTGACAGGTGTTGGGTCATTTTCTGTTCCTCTCCCAGCCCCTCCACCCCCCCAAAAATGGAAAATCAATGGAATCCGAGGAACAAAGGCATCAACAATAATGGACACTACTATAAACGGGCTTATTTTATTATATTTAAATGATGTGAACACGTTACGTCTCCAAAGTTGTTTTATCTATGGGATATGCCCAAAAATCTCATCCGTCCCGTAGTTTTTTACCTAATCTTGCTAAAAAACAGACATATAAAATATGGAAATGTTTTTGCGTTAAAAGGAAGGATCTGACGATCCATAATATCCTGGACCTTCCGGGATCTGATTAAATTCCTCCTGCAAGACCCACAACAAATCAACAGACTCTTAGATTAATGGAAAATAGTTCATTTAGATTAGATTAGCTCAAACTTTTAGTAAAATATGTTTTCAGAAAACAATTTTAACCTTATTGGACTTTTTTGTTGTTGCTGTATTTAATTACATAATTCTGTTTATTAAGACCTCACATGCTTTAATATGGCAAAAAACAAACTTTCTTAATAGCCATGATTAATACCTCCTCCTCGGTGGCTGGCCTTTGACCTGTGGTGTCCCTCAGGGCTCCATCCTTGGCCCCTTACTCCTCAGTATATACATGCTGGGGAAATTAGCTCAGTCAAGTGTAATGCATTTTTCAATTACAAATAGTGACTACTAATGTGCTCAACCAAACATTTAAGCCGGACATTAATGAATGTGTAAGAATGCAGACTATAAAAAGCTAAAGAAAATGTAGAAAAGTGTCCATATTTGATAAAAACAAAGTTCAAAAAAATCCATATCCATCCGATATTTTATCTGGATCTGGCCCAAAATTGAATGGGGTCTATTCTGGCCTAAGACCCAATCTCCCACTAATTTTCATGTACATTTTGGCAAAGTTTGGCATAATCCTGTTGACAAACCAACAAACAAACCAAAATCAGGTGGAAAAAAAAGCTCCTTGTGAGACGTAACAAAATATTTGTGCGCATTAACAAGCAAACATCTGAAACGTAACTGCATCCAATCATTTGGGTGACGATTCACAGGACGACTTCAGCCGCATTTGAGCACCCTGCAGCTGTCAGCCTTCCGGGTGCTGCCAGGCAACGCAGTGATTAACCCACATGAGAAGATTCACTCACATGACAAGATTCTGCAAAGAAATTAAGCCAGGAGTCAGGGGGGTTCATCCACCTCCTGAGGCAAGCAACATATTTAGCTCCTCGCTGCGAGTTTGAAGAAAGAATGAAGTTTATTCAGATAACACTGAGTCAATTTAGTCAGACTTGAAGACAGCAATGTGACATCTGCATCTTCATAATGTGGGACACTTGGATATAAAGGACAGATTTCCAAAGGCTGTACAAACTTTCCCAGTGGCGTCTTTGGCGATGATTCATTTCTCTGTCACCAGTTTGTCGAAGTCCCTCGTAAAACGGTTTCGTTCGGGGAAAGATTTTCCAGGAAGTGAACATTTTGTCCTGAGTTTGATGTGTTAGTGGAGCAAGGAAAAATTGGGAAACGTTTAAATTTGAGTTACTTTGACAAGCGCCATATTGTAATGGTTAGACAACTGGATCAGAGCATTTCCACACCTACAAGTCTTCTTCGATGTTCTGCAGTTCTGCCGATCTGCCGTTAATGCTGGTTCTGATAGAAAGGTGTTAGATAATACATAATGCATCACAAACTGCATAAATATTTAAATGTTCTTACATTTTAACCAAATTATCTTGAAATTAGCCAAAGAAATCTTTTAATTGAACGGGAAAATGTTGCCTGGCAGGAGTTTTTTAAACAAGTATTAAAAATCTTGCTGCTGAAGCACCATAATGGGCCTTAAAACCAAACAAGAATTCCCATATTTAATAATGATGTGTCATTTATTAATCACATTTTCAGTCATACACATCAAAACATCATGAAATAATTTTTCTGCATTCGACCCATCCCTGAGGAGCGGTGGGCAGAGCCGGTCCTGGTCAAGCAATGAAAAGTGTCGGGCTCAAACCACCAACCTGCTGATCTTCAGCTGAAAGAAAAAGAAAAAGTAATTTATTCAATATTGATTGACTTAAAAGGAACATTTTAGTCCTTCTAATTAAGCTGTATCACAAATCTATACCTTCATCAAAGGTTATATTATTAGGAGATAAAAGCTTATAATAAGACCATATTTCTTCAATTATGCATACCATCGTTGTACCTGGTTACTCGTTAAAACGAGCTTGAAAGTGAGATATATTCTCTTAAAATAAAGTTAATATTTCCAATATGAAACATGGTTGTCTAGATCATTTTTCTTTTGGAACTAAAAATAAGGAACATTGCCTGGAAACAAGTACTGTTTAGTGTCTATAAACTCCTTTTTTCCAATGCAGGTACCTGTTCTGCTTGCAAAAAACAGACCAATGCAATATTTCGCTGGTGGTTTTAATGTTATGGCTGATTAGCGCACATAGTACATTTCAAAAGTTGAATGCTCAGTGTACGACTTGGTTAATTAATGTTGGACTTCTCTTGAATTAAACCAAGCATGTTAGAATCATTTCAGGAGTTTTGGATAACTGATATTTCTCACATGAATGTGTTCTTCTCAACAAAACACTGTCATCAGAATTTCAAACAAGTGTTCAGTTTTTTAACATAGTAGCATAAGCACCCAAAGTTATTTGCATTAACCCTCTGGACACTATGGCCACGGCATATCATCATCACGCCACTCCTTTAGAATAAACTCTACAGCAGCCCTTCCCAGACATAAAAATGTCCTGGTCCATTTTGCGGCCGACCCACATCTTGAATGACATTTCTGATTTACACATGTGACCAAGATGAAGTCGTTCCCAATATACATTTTATTTAATAAATATATGGTATGCCTGTAAAGGCTGTTTAACGCTAGCTCATAAAGTTCTTATTAATTAACTCACCATATCCAACCCAAAAACAATATATGTCCTTTTTGATATATTTATTACAATCCATCATGTCTGTTCCCATTACTTTATAATCCTAAGAAAACAAATGTTGATCAATAAATTAAGGCTACTACAAAAATAAGCAAAAGTTAAGCAACATGTAACAACAAATTGAATAAAATAAATCATTAAAAAACGAGTGTTATTACGATAAATTAAAATTTAAACAGCTTAAGAAACATAGTGTATACAATTGACAATAGAACTGTGAAAACTATGATCGGGAAGAAAAACTGTGGAACAATGAGCTCAATATATGTCGCATATATGAAGACAAAACACTTATTTAAATTAAATGCTCTTGTTTTTTGTTATTACTATTTTTGAGAAGTAAATATTTGATCATAAGTATTTTATGCTCATTTTAAATGATGTTTGCTCAACATGCAGTACCATCACTGTCCACTAGGGGGAATCACCTCACTCTTAGGAAATCACTGCTGTACAGCATGATTCAAATAAACATGATTATAAAATAGAACACCATATTACAAATATGCAGTTCGGCACTTTTCATGTGTTCCATCACATTCCTGCTTAATTTCACTTTTTAAAAGAATAACACGCAGGACTGACAATAAATTCTGACAATGTGTTTTAGTGTAACGCAATGTAGAATCTCCACAAATCAATGCACATCTTTCAGAAATCAAATCAGCCCGGTTCCCTGTAATGATGCCAAACCTCTGGAGAGGCTCCATTCTTCCAATCCAATCTATACCTTTTGTCTGTTTTCCACTTAACCGACTGTGGGTCAGTGTCTTTGTTTTAAACGTGGTGTGAAAATCCCTCATGCTACCGAGAGACAAAAGAGTCGCTGCCTCAGATCATCCGTTTACATTTTGGTACATCTGGTTGCATGCTCCCCCTCTATGAGAGAGGCTTTACTTAACTCTCCTAACTGCTAACAACACAATTCTAATGTGGTTGCTATGACAAATGGGAAATTGTTAAAGTGTAAGGATATAGTGGATTTTTTTTTTATGTTTGTGTTAATTATTTCCCCTGAAATGTCAGGAATATTATGGAATCATCATCGCGTACGACGCTGCGGATCCTTCTTGTTCACTCGATAATTCAAAAACTATGTCATGGACCATTTTCAAATTCTATATCCCCAAAGACCTTAGTGTGAGGAAGAACTGGAATTATTTCGAGATGAGATGATTGTGTATTTCCGACACTAGAGGGAGCTTTATCTCCAAAGGTTCTCAGGCTACAACTTCTCAAACATTGTTCGGATTTAGTCCAAACTTGGTGCAAATTATATTTTACAACGATGCATCATATTTTACTCACGAGGGGGGAGATATTCAATGAAACACACTTTCTTTGGACGTAACTTCACATTCTATTTTGTTTCGCTTGAGTTCGATCAGTGGGATTATATGTACAACACAGGGTTTGGGGGGATTTTTTAGAGGTATACATGCTGTCGGGGAAAACAGGAAGTTATGTTCTAACACTTGTTTTCGTTTAAAAAAAAGTGCCCCAGTAAATAAAATTGAACTACTGGAGTAAAATATGCCATACAGTACATACTGTAGATAGAGTATCCATGCCTGTAACACTTTTAAATACATCTTATAGATCATTTTAAACTCTGAGCTGCCACATAAAAAGTGAGGGGGTCGCCACAGCCACCAGGATTCACCGTAAATGTTTGTTCACAACATCATTTAAATTCAATCAAAAGTGATGTTAGATATTTTTATATTATATTTTCCGAGGACTGTCGCCTCAATTCAGTCGAGAGAGGCCCAGATGGTAGAACCAGTCGTTTGTCTCAGCTCTTGAGAAACTGACCTTCATAATATGCGAGACCACTCCCTCACTCCCTGTGTCTTTTTTTTTAAATTTAAATGAGGAGATTCAAAAAGGTGAGACCTATTTGGGTTTCGCAAGTCAACAGATGTTTGACCTTTTCAGACCAGATTTCTAATGTCACCGTCGTGCTGCTGGAAGAGACAGGAGCAGCAGAAGGTCAGCGCCAAATGTGTGAAAATGTTATGCAATGTCTATCAGCTTTGCACAAAGGCAAACATAGTAGCACACGCATGTTTCTGCGGTTGATCAGAAACATTCTTGTTTCTGGTGATCTTTTTTTTTCTTCTCTCCAAGCAATTAATGGAGTGAAAAGTTGAGTACCTTGTGATTCTCACATTATTGTTTCCCCCTTATCTCAAACTGGAGGACTGTCAGTAAAATTGTTTTAATGAAATAAGACGGTGTGAGCTTCATTAAAATCACTTCCTCTTTATCCTGCATGCTTGAAGATTCAGTGCCTGAATTTTTCCCATGGATTTTTGACACTCATTAGAGCAGAGCACCTCATGCCTGTAATATAGAGACAAAACTGTAAACCTGAGAGGATGGAAATGAGATTATGTCAACAGTGAGACTTAAGAGATACTCACTAAAACAGAATGCTGCAGGCAAAAAGCAAAGCTCTTTAATTGGGCCACTGGAGAAAACACAACAACAATCCGTCCGACAATTCATTTTGTATTTAACTGTAGATTAAAATCGCTGAAGTGCATCATGGTTCCTCATTTCTGCTGCAGGTTTCCCAGAGTATTCCTCCATTGTTGTGACAGGGTGAAAGCAACAACTTAATCACATGTAGGTCTAAGCTGTCAACCCCGACAGCAAGGTTATATCCCAAAAAAAGCGCCCAATCCCCTGCGTAATACAAGCAATTCCCCTGTTTGAACTCCTTAAATTAAACATGAAGTTATGTCAATAAGCAGTGTTTTTCAGAAAAGAAGCTCAGTGAGTGAAATATGAGCTTTTAGAGTAAAATATAATATATGTATCTGACGTAAAACCCATTCCAAATCAATATGTGGAACAAGATGATCCGCTGTGGCCACCCCTGAGAGGAAAGAGTGTAAATAAGAAGATGAAAATACAAGATAGATCTCATCAAGTTCATTCTTATGCACCGATTTTGGACAAAATCAGTGAAACGCTTGAAGAACTACAAAAAACATTCAGATATCGCAAACCTCAGCCAAGGCACAATACACAGATTTAAGAAAATCCATGCAGATTTCTCCATTAATGTCAGTTAACGCCAGCCTCTAAAACTACCGACAACTCCAACAAACGCTCTTTGTATCTCTCAAATACTCTGTAGCCGGTCGTTTCCTGTGCCTTCCACTTCAGCTTCTCTGTTCAGCCCACCGAGTCCCCACCTCAACCCGCAAAGGAACCTCAAACATTAAAGGAATTAAAGGAACTATCGGAACTGAGCCCCCATCTCCAACCCCAAAGAAATATCACCCGCGTGGCATGTCTAAAATCAGATTTCCTTGGATTTCTGTCATATTATCGCTCTTCAAAATGTATTCATTGCAATATAATAACATAATTTACAAATACAAAATCTGGTGTTAGTGTATCCTTAACAGTTTGAAAATTTTAATAATGAGAGAAGAAGTCTGACATACCTCACTGACTCTCAGATTTTCCCGCCAGAGGAAGTGACATCACTGGGAGCAGGTCATAGGATTCATATGAGAAATTTGAGCAGCTGTAATATAGCGATATAATACAGATTCTTGTTGGGAAGCCTATTCCTCGAATAGGTGTGATTCGACACAGTTTAAATGTGATGCCATCCAATGACATCATCTATTACGTTAACTGAGAAATATTGCTTGTTACTTCTGCCAATGATAGATGGAGGAGGTCATGTGATCAACGCTGTGTGTGCTTGTATGCAGGATAACTCAAAAACCTTTGGAAGAATTTAAATCAAATACTCAATATGCGTGAGAGGAGTGACCAGTGAATATCTCCATTTTACTTTCAGCGGCTGATTTTTGATCAATAATAATAGACATCAGGATTATTTGGGGAGGTTTTTTGGAATCCCTCAGAGATGATGACTATAAAACAAGAGGACTTGTTGGTTTTGGCATCAAGGGGAAGCTTTTTTATCAAGGTTTAAAAAAAAGCTTGTGATCAGCCCATTGCTTTAATGAAAAAAATATATGAACCCCTATAGTTGTGAATCTAATACTACTGATGGGTTTGTATTGATTTTTGGATTATAAAATATACGCTTCTATCTCGCCCGCCAAGACGTGACAATATTAATTAGTACAGTCCGAGCTGGCAGCATTAATCTAACCCTTTAATGGGTCACGTAATTCTGCTTTAATATTCCTAAGAAAATCCTACTTTTCAAAAAGGACTTTCTCAAAAGCCATGGTTAGTAGTTTCTCTTTCATGGCTCCTTTGTCTTGTGGTGTCCCCCAAGGCTCCGTCATTGACCCTTTAGACTTTAGCGTATACATGCTACCACTGGGTCGGATCACAAACAGGTTGTATTTCAATGGAAAATGTAAGATTTAGCCTGTTAGCATGTCGATCCATCGAATCATCCATCTTCTGTGCCAGTTTATTTTGTGCAGGTTTGCAGGGACTGGAGCCCATACCAGAGGGGCGGGATACACACACTGGTCGACTCACCAGACACATGGAGGCAAAAATGTATGCTCAGATTCACACCCACAGGCAATTTACAGTCACCAATTCGCCCATATTGCATGTTTTTGGACTGTGGGAGGAAGCCGGAGAACCCGGAAGGAACCCACAAAAACATGAGGGGGACAACAGAACTCCACTTAGCTGGCCTGAGATGGATTTGAACCTACTGCCACCCACTATGTCACCATGCTGCACCTGTTGAAAATCAGTTGAACACTAAGAAAAAGTGAGTGAGTTACTGGCAGTTCAATCTAGAAGTTTATCAGGGAACCATTACTATTTCGATGCCATCATTCCTGGTCAATCAGAGTGGTGCGGGTCATCACCATAGTAGGTTTTGTGAATAAATGTTCTGAGTACCCCCCTGTTGTCTGGGTGGTTGAATGCTGCACCTTTAAAATTGACTTAAAGATATTTGCAGATGAACCATCTACACAATAACTGTGCAAACATTCACACAATGGAATTAGTTTCATTCAATATTCAACTTTTCTACAGCTTCAGTTTGACCTCACAGAGAAAAAAAAGGCATGATTGAGCTGACGAACACTCTGCTATTCTTCCTCACCTCCTTTGTGTGAAAATGGAGCTTTTCTCCCCCCTCACTTTTGAAGGCATGCATGATATTTTAGTGGTCTCCACCTGCGGGGTGATGACCTTGTCAGTGGTATTTCAAGCTCAGGGGACTTCTTTCAGTTGACTGCCAGCATCCGCAGGTGGGTAGACGGAAAGGTTGTCATGGAAACAGGACACTCGGATGGGACCAGGTGAAGGCTCCGGCGCCGGCTGTGAAAATCTCTCATTGATAGCCGTCCAAGTGAGCTGATGTCCGGTCTGCTGCTAGGACGCCCACTGTGACCATGTAAAGGTCCTACGCGTCGTGAGGATAAAAAATACGGCAGCGTGTTTCAAAGTGCAGTTATAACAAATTCCAGGTGCAGCCCTTATCTTTCTGCCTTCCTCTCCCTTTAGGGTCCAGTTTCTAAGAAATGTTAAGACAATATAACTCAAGGTCACGTTTTCCAGTTTTTTTTCTCACAGCTATCGGCTACTTCTCATGGCTTTGGTTAACAGTTCAAATCTGCACGATTGTTACGAGAGTGAAGAGGTGTTTGAATACTGCAGATGAGCCATAAGATTATAACCACAGCAGGTGGGATAAATTTGGCAAATGATTTTATCCATCATATTGAAGTGTTGCAACCAGGAAAAATTGGCACCTGCAAACGTTTCAGTGACATTTACAATGGCCAGAATGTGAAGGTTGCAAGACAGAGTTAGAGCTTGTCAATAACTGCAGGACTTTTTGGGTCTTCCCAGTAGGCTCATTGACACATGTGGGGAGTGAGGGAAGTTATCTCATCCCAAAGAGGAGCAACTGTATCCCAGATTACTGAAAAGGTTAATGCAAGTTCTGATTGGTGTCACACTGCTGAGCTGAAAATGTAGTCCCACAAAATATTATGCAGGTGGTTTTAAAGTTATGGCTAATTGTATATACACTCTGGCACAAAAAAAAAATAATAAAAAAATCACGTCTCCCATTTAAACCTCTTGTTATTAAAAGAAACAACAAAAAACTTTATTGAATCAGACTTGCATGATATACTAATTATATTAAACTTTCACTATAACTTGATTTATAGTTTTGGCACAATTCATACTTTTGGGCCAAAAATAGAAGATCCCCACCTCAAAGACCAGTGACTGTCAGCTCCTTACTCCTTACCTATACTAACATATAAGTCTATTTTTCAGTTTTTTTGTGATTACTCTATTAAAAGTTATAAATGAATTCCATAGAAAATTTATTTTCTGTACATTTACTGCTTTTATCACTGTGATAAAACCGCATAAACATCAAACCTCTCATATGAATCACATGACCTGCTCCCAGTGATGTCACTTCCTCTAGCGGGAAAATCCGATTCATTATTTCATTACAATAAATTCATTATTTGTCAACTCTGTTATCATGATACTGCAAATGACTACATTTTGAAAAGCGATAATATGACAGAAATCCATGGAAATCTGATTTTAGACACGCCTAGTGGGTCAGGTTTGAGGTCAGCACAAAGAGTTATGGCACAAAAGGGTTCAAGATATTAACTCTGTTACTGGTTTAAAAAGCTTAATAAAAAAACAATTGACAACAAGTAACAGTCAAATGCTCCAATTTCAGGAATTTTTCATTATTCTCCAGTTACTACTTATTCTGTGTCATTTTAATGTAAAGGCTACATTTCGGGTAGGGAATTTAATATTTGTTTCAATTTGTCTGTAAGGTATAAAACCGTAAGATCAGAAAATGCTGAAAATGGTGATTTTTAAGTGTTTCTATAAGATTAAAAATGTTTAATGTTAAAAAAAATCATCCTAATTCCTGTTTTCTTTCTACACCAAAAATGTTCTCGCACTTTTTCTGGAACGAGCAGCTTAAAGTAATGACAGGCGTTTCACAGGAGGGAGAATGCAAAGGAACGAGGATGTTGACAGAGGTTGTTTGATCTCAGCACAAGGCCCAGAGCTGTCAATCAACATAATCCAGAGACTTCTGGGTTTCCACTGGAGGCTCACTTTTTGAGACACTGAGATTTGTCTTGTGGAGTGAGGCACTTCATAGAGAAAAGGAAGGGTTGTGAGTAACTCAACATATTATAGACTTATTAGTTTTTGCAGAGTCTTTTCAATTGAATTTAACCGCTGTGGATAATTTGGAGTCTCAGGACTGCTGAAATTCAATATACAGTAGAAAACCAGAGAATTATTGCAGATTATAGAGTGGTCGCTTGGTGTCAAATCATGTTGCAGCACGTATTGGTTATAAGTGTTAATTATCCGTTATCTTCACTGCCTTTGATCGTGTCTCGGCTGCATTATGCTCTCTGTGTTACCATTTATTTTTTCTAAAGCTTTCGAGATGCAGAGATATTTGTGCTCGAATAAAACAATAAAAGAGAAAAATGCAAGGACTACATCCTTTGTTCTGCTTTTCACTGACTCATTACCTTGTTTTTGTAGTCACTTTATGTTCAAAGAGGGAATATTGTGCAGTAATTATACTGTAAATAGACTATAATTTAAATTATTCTCTGATAATGGCTTAGCAGAGGCAAACACACTGAGGTATGGAACTTCAATTTTCTCATCAACACTTGTCATCTGACACCTAAAGCAACGCTCATCGTGGCGAAAAGATAATTTCCCCCCGCAATAATTAAGTCTTTACAACTTTAATTTCAATCAGTGAATGTCTAATTCTCAATAAAAAAAAAAATACACTGTGCACAGTTAGCTATCCTTGAAAAAAGTTTTTTTTTAAATCACGCATTGTGTTGAAATCATGGTATAAAAAAATACGAGGAAAGAAGATTTTATTCAACCTGCTCCTCCATAAACAACATGTTTTTGTGTGTAAATCACAACAAAACCAGTGATTGTAGATATAGTCTAACAAAAAAAAAAGAAAAAAAAAGAGGAAATATTTGAGAATTTTGAAAAGCCTTACATCTATTTGATCTAGTTCATGACATTCATAATTCTATTGCTGGTTTACAGTAGCCACTCTGCAAACGTAAATCTAAATCAAACATATCATGTTCAAAAGGGAAATGAACTCATAGCTGATACAACATTACAGAGGAAATCGCTAACATTATTCAATAGACAGTATATAAAGTCTAAACGTACTTTGTCAGCTTATATTTGAGTTGATAGACAAATTAGTATATATATTTATATATATGTTTCAGTGCACAACAGTCAACAGTGAAACTGTTTTACAAGAGAGAGAGAGAGAGAGAAAAAACGGCAGTCTCTAACAGTTCAGCCAAAGAAAAGTTCAGCTCCTGTGCGCCGAATCTGTGACAATGCTCATGCTGTGTTCATCAAACAGGTACTAAAAATAAAGCACGGTGACTACTAAGTCCAAGAAGCTTAACAAAGCTGCCTTGTTGTGTGTCAAAATAGGCGAGAGGTAAAAAAAAAAAAAAGGCAATATGCTATCGTTAAGATCTGAAAAATCTCCGCTTTTTGTCCTTTGCTTTAAAGAGCGAGTCTGACAGCATCGAAGAAAACAAATACCAAACACGAAACAAAAGAATGAGTCCATTTTCACACAAAGAAGCCAGTATGGATATTTGTGCTCCTGAAAGACAGACATCTTTGTCCTCACCACATATAATAGCTACGTGTGGTGTCTACCTGACTTTGTTTGGTCTCGGATGATCCCTCCTTCTCCTTCTCGCTGTCCACCTCCCATAAGTTGATGAGAGGAGGGTACAGCTCGTTTAACGGTATCGCCGAGGTTTTCTGCATGTACTTTTTCAGAGAGTGGTGATAGTTTTTCCTCTTCCACCTCTTGGCTATGTACACTCCCAGAGAGGCCAGGCTGATGATTGCAAACATCGTTCCTATGACGGCTGCGAGGGCAGTGTTGGTACCCTGGTCGGACATCTCCACGGTGAAGGCTGCGTGCTTGGTCGTCACGTTCACACATGACTTCTGCATCTGTTGGTGGACGCTCGCGACGGTCAGGCACACCTCATACTCTGTTGCTGGCTGTAAATGTGTGAGGTTGTACTCGTGGACGTCCACAGGTACCCTGGCAGTGTACGTAATATGTGGGTTGTCTATTTTCATCGTGGCAGATGACCATTTGAGGTTAGACGTCATTACATTGGAGTTTATTTTCCAGGAGACCAGGATAGAGTGAGACTCTGTTTGCTTGACATAGATCTTCATGAGCTGAGTACTGTCCAGCAATGTTCCGTTCACCCGTATGGCCACCACTCTTGTGTCAGCTCCCTCTGAGTTTTGGGCCACACAGGTGTACCTGCCAGAGTCCCCTACTTGGATGTGAGCGATTCTCAGTGTCCCTTCATTGTTGAGGTTGTACTTGTCAGACTGGGTGTCCATCATAACTTTGTTCCCCATCGGTGTGACCCAGTAGATCTCAGGCTCAGGCTGGGACATAGCTCTGCAGTCCAGGTCCACAGTCATGCCAATGTCTAGATTAAGGTGGCTTGGGAAAGTATCATGGGAAATCATGGGTAAGCACTGGTTTGCTAGATTCGTCTGCAGAACCTCCCGTACGTGCATGCCTTTTACTTCCCTTGGCATGGCACAAAACATAGACAGAGGTTCCATGAAACGAACGCTGGTCTTGTTGGAGCTCATCCACTGGATGACACAATCACAGCGGAGAGGGTTGCTGTGGATGCTGATCTCACGTAAGTTGGGGAGGGAGTCCACTGTGGACTGGTAGAGAGAATTCAGGGCGTTGCTGTTCAGCATTAGACTCTCCAAGGCTGGAACATCACGAAAGGCCTGACGATTGATGTAGGAGAACTTGGGATTGTTTGTAGCCTCCAGTTTCGTAAGTTCAGGAAGGTTGTCCAAAGCGTACTGGTCAATAGAAACCAGCTCTCCCATGTTGTTGATACCCAGCTCCTTCAATCTCAGCATGTTCTTGAAATCTCCTTGTTGAATCTTGTGTACTGGATTTTTGTTCAGATCCAAAAATTTGAGATTTGGTAGTTTCTGAAAGGCTCTCTGAGGAATTTGGACCAACTTATTGTCATAGAAAGAAAGACTTTCAAGATTGTCAAGTCCCACAAAGGCATTTCCGGGGATGTCTGTCAAATCCATCCCAGCCAAAACCAGGCTTCTCAGGGAGCTCAGCGACTTGAAGTTTAAGTCCGTTATTCCAACAACAGGGTTCTCCCCAATCATGAGGATCTCCAAATTGGGAGTAGATTCAAACCACTGGCTGTTGATGGTCTTGAGCTTGTTTGAATTGAGGTGAAGCCTGAGCAAATTTTGGAGCCCGGCGAAGGCATTTGCCGATATTGCGTTGATCTGATTGTGGTTGATGTAGAGTTCTTGCAGATTGTTGAGGTCTTGCAGACAATAATCGGGCATTTCTGTGATCTGGTTCTCCTCCAGATGAAGCGTGGTGAGCTGGGACATATTGGTGAGACCAACATCACGAATGTTACTGAAGTTGTTCTGGGACAAATCCAGCTCGGTGAGGTTGAAGAGCTGCTCCAGCTCCTCACTTGTTCTGGCAATGTAGTTGCTTTGCAGGAGGAGAACCTGAGTTTCACTAGAGAGGTTCCCCGGGATGCGTGTTAAGCGAAGGTCATTGCAGTCTACCGTGATGGCCTCTCTGTATGTGGACTGGGGAGTAAACCAAGGCCGGATCTCACACACACACAGCTGGGGACACTCATTACTCTGGACGAGGGATAATCCTATTGACCCCAGCATCAGTCCAGCAAAGACCTGATGTAGAAGAAAGCAGTCTAACCTCCGTCCAGCCATGTTGTGGAAGAACATAAGGAGGGGCAGATGACTTTGGGAGACAATGTCTTACAGTCATCAACTAGACTTGTTGATTTTGTCTTTCTGTTTCAGTGGAGTTGAAGTGTAGGGTCGAATCTTAAACGAAGATCTTGGAGCTGTAGAAAGACATAAGAAAAACAAGATTATTATGGAGGAAAAAAAAATCTTCCCCACAGACATGGCCATAAATATAACCATCTGGCTTTTAGACTGAAGAAACTCAACAGATATTCATCTATATAGTATTGCATTACCATGATATAAGGTGTAGGGTAACCCTCATGAGGTCAAACATTTAAAGTCTGATAACTCTTATTATCTTAATATACACCTGCAAAATTAAAAACATTTTAAATCATGGTAGTTATTGCCTCCGTCAAAGAAAGCTGAAGGAGGTTATGTGTTTGTTGATGTATTCGTCTGTGTGATTTATTTAGACAGGATGAGTCAAAAGGTTTTAATGGATTTCAATGACATTTTAAGAATGGGTGGGCTCTGTTGAGATCAGTTCAACATATCATCCCTTTTGATTCCACCAAGAACAAAAACTGTACTCAAAAGAAGGTTCACAAATTCCATTTGTATAAGTAGATCAACAGGAGTATCAAGTCTGTAATTATATTGGGGATATTACGGTCAATTAGGATCAAATTGTCAATAGTCAAATTTTATTCCAGCATAGACCTTGGTGCAAAAAATAACTGGAACAGTCAGTTATATACTTCCGACACTAGGTGGAGTTTTATTTCGAAAAGCTTTCCGTCAAGTTTAATTAAAACTTGGTGCATAAGAATTGATCTGAGGATCTAATATGTGTCATATTTCATTCTAACAGTTCATATTTTACCCACTTGGAGGAGCTTCTTTAAAAAAAAAAAAACACCCTGTTTTTTAGACATAACCTCCTAACTGTTGGTCTTGTTTAGTCCAAATTTAGTGCATATCAATCAATGGGAGGAGATCTATATAATAGCATATTTAACTCTAATAGATCATATTTGAATCACTAGGGGGCAGCGTTTCTTTACGGAAAACACTGTTTTATGGACAAAGCCTCATATTTAATCAGAGGATTTCAATCAGGGGGATTGTTTGTACAATGCAGGGGTTTAGGGGCTCTTCGGGGACATACCCTTGGCATTGGGGATAACTGCATAAACCTAGTTGTCTCGTTGCTGTTGGCGAAAGGTTTGTTTTTGAAATTCAAATCTTTCTATGGCAATCCCGTGACCTGTCTCGTATTAGCTTGGTTTAAACCCTTTCAGGGAACGGCTGCCCTAGCGTAGGCGGCAGAATCTCAGGCTTGTTATATCGAGCAGCTACAGAATTATTATCATCTTTCACATGTATTGTTCACGCAGCAATTACTGGAGACAACAGATTAAGAAGAACAACAGTAAGTTATGAGCAGCATCAACATTTATGGGAAAAATGCCAGTTTGGCTCATTAGAATGCACGCAGAGAACACGGCTCAGAAACAGATCTAATTCCATCGAGGGCCTTCATCTATCCGCGGGTCCATAAGGACTCCATCATTAGCTTCTTCGAACATCATTAAACACTTGAAGTTAGAAGCATGTGCAATGCCTCAAACCCATCCATTTTTAAACATCTTCAGCATTCTGAATTTAGGGCAAACATGAAAAGGGTTTTTGCAGGCCTAGAATTTTGCTGGGATGATTGGGCTCAGTGTGAAAAAACTTTGGACAGTTTTCCTTTGCTCTTTTTCAGGCTTAAGACTGCAAATATGATTTCAGGAGAGGATTAAAGATTCTGATATTATCCAGTCTCTTGTTTCAGCAGATGGAAGCTCCTGAGAGGCATAACGTGCCACTGCTTACCCAGAAACATGCATTGAAGGGGTTTAAAAGATAAGGAATTGATAAAGTAAATCAAGATTTCCCAGAAAATTAAGCTTCCTGGCTTCCAGGCTAATTTTTAAATCTGTCTAATACTTTTTTTTTTCCTGCTTAATGAACAATATGACAAGGAATGTCAAGTTTCTTGTTTAGTGCTGCTAAAAATGAAACAGCTGATAATAAAATCAAATATCAGCAAACTGCCAAAGTGGTTTTAGACATTTTGTCCAGAAATAATCTAAGCTTTTCATTTTTATTTTTATCTCATTTAGCCTACAATCTCTTTCACTCAACCCATGAAAATGTAATTACTTTTAAGATCTCAAAAATGCTTATATAATTGAAATAATACATTTTAAAAGAAAAAAATACTATCAAAGTATCATAAAATAATATTTTAAACTAAATCTTACTGTTTACCGTCAACATAATTTTATTTAAATCCAGATGCAAAAAAAATCCAAATCTGATTTGGAGGGAATGTATAACTCAATATTTACACATTACAACATTTAATGTTATTATAATAGTAATAACATTGTAATAAGATAGGCTGATACATCTGTAATATAACCCAGGGACAGTAGTATTTCAAGCAGGGATTCCTGGTCATGTGATTTGTATTTGTTCCCATCAAAGTACATAAACTTCAAAAATTACAGTATAACATGGATTCTACGTTTCTACCTTTTAGTAAATTTGAGATAAAGAGTGCAATGTTGGGTTAATAATTCTGTTCACATGCAAAGAATGGAAATACTTCACAATTGACTATTAATAGGATTAGGCTAACAGCACTTCTTTAACAAGTATGTGCACTTGCAGTCTCTCCCAGCAACCCACAGCAACACTTAAGAGATCCAATCACTCAATTAGATCTCTTTACTAAAGGAGGCACTCCAGCCACTGCAGAGCCATACGGCGGCTCCACGGCACCACCGCCTCCTCTCGCACACAGCGTTGTGGTAAACACCAGCTTAAGAAGATAGTGCATAAGAGGCTTTCATCAAGGGAGCTGACTAATTCATCTGAATACAAACTGCCTGGCAACAGCGCCAGGGAGAGCAGAGCACCTCGCCACTCCTCCTATACGGGGAATTCCCTACGGGACAGGGCGGAGCATCGGTTGAAATCGGGATAATACACTATGTTGTCTTTGGGCTAAAGCGCTGTATATTGTGACAATTGCTGCTGCAGTCAGGATAAGTGGATGGAGATGCTGAATTGGAGATAAGCTGGAGGCAGAGTACTGGGCTCAACCCAGAGGAGAGAAACAGGTCACTTTGCACTTTAGTTAGAAATAACATATCTGTGGTATCCAAGACACACGCAGCAAAGAGAAGGAGATTTAATTCAGGGTTAAGCTCATAATGCCTTAGATGCTTGTTTGAAATATTGTCAACGAGTGAATATCCCCTTCTGGTTTTATATTTACAGCTATTTAAAATGTTGTGTAGAGGACAGAAGCTGATCTATCTCAGCATATTTTAGCATTTTCCATTTATACTATTTTACAAGATCAAGAAAAATAAAATAAAAATTTTAAAAATGACAGAGTTTTACATATATTTTTCTTCAAATATTTCAAACACTATGTATACAGTTTATCTATCTATCTATCTTGCATCAAATTCTCTTATTTCTGCTAGATATTATAGTTATATAAGTAGACAGCAGTACTGTGTTTTTGCATTATGCTGCATATAGTATGGTGTAGTATATTATTTTGGAGGAGAAACCAGTAAAAAGAATAAATCATTTGAACTGTAAATTATTCTTTTTCTGTGCATTTTAGAGACAAAAAACATTTAAAAAATTACATTTTTGACTTTATATTTTTATAAAACACGTTTCTGAAAACTGACAGGCTTTAACATTACGATCACACATTGATGCACTTCCTACAGAACTACTGTAGCAAAAAAATGTTATACGGTTTATGATATAAAGCTGTTTCGATGACAAAAACATTTCTTACCCAATATTAGAAAGGTATTTTTAAGGCTGATTTGCATATACTTGGGACATTCTTTTTCATCCATTTACCACAAACGAAGTTAACTTTAGCGCTAAGAACAATAGTAGATGCTGAAAACATTATCTGGGAAAGATTAAAACATTTGTGATCCCATTTCATACTGGACACACAATTGAAAGTGAAAAGTAGGTTAGCTGAAATTTAAAAAAAAAGAAGAAGAAATGAAACACAGACATGATAGCCTTTTAAAAAAAAAAAATCTGTGTCAACATCCTCTTATTGGATTTTTCTAAAACAACTAAAAGCTGTCTGGGACATCCTGACAGAGATCACAGATACCGGAAAGCTTAAAACACACAGCAGGTGGAGAACACTAAACAACACAAGACCAAAGGCCGGACGGCAGGAAAAGGAAAAGTCCACAGTTTTCAGCTGAAGTCACCTTTAAACGTCCAAACAGTTAAACTTTGAATAAACGGAAACAGTTCAGGCATGAACTCCGTCATTTAGAGCTCCGATTACCTCCATTTTTTTGTAGGTTGCAGGGTCATTGTGTACGGCTTTTTTTTTTATGAGGTGAGATGTGACTGGAGAGCAGCTTTTAATCAAAGTCTCTACACCGAGCTCACTGAAACTGAATATGGATATTCTTCATCTCATACCTCGTCTATGATTTTCATTAATTTGTGCTTTGAGTGGTACCCATTTTATGTTCTACTCAACTGTTTGGTTATAGTTCACTGTTTGTTATTGAAAAATGTGTCACACTTGACTGAACCTGGGCTGGTTGAAATGACCCAATGGCAGCATGTATATGCTAAAGAGAAAAGGGTTCAAGGACGGAGCCCTGTGGCACACCAAAAGTCAAAGAGGCCACCGAAGAGGAGGCCTTTTCCATGGCTGTTGAGAATTTCTTAATTTATAAGTAAGATTCTTTTGGCATATTAAAGCATGTGAGGATTATGTAACTTCACACAATCAAAAAAGTCGACTAGGGGTCAAATAGTTTTTCTAAAAACATGCTTCACCCAACGCTTGAGTTAATCTAATTAAATTGGACTATTTTCCATTATTTGCAACATTCAGAATTTCAGTCCTGCTGTGGGATATTAAAGTACCACCACTGTCAGTCGTTGGTGGGTCACTGCACTGATGTTGATTTATTAGCAGTAAGTACAACAAACAAACGGGAGACAATTTCCTTTCGTATTTAAAATGATTTATACTTCACAAACATTGGCTCAAGATAGTAAAATTTTAAAAGTGAACAGTCCTTTGATTTTGAGTTTTTTGGTTATTGAAATTAATATTTTGGCCAACATTGCAGTATAATAATACAGTGGATCATATTTCAATGCACAACCTTACAGATGTGAAACATTTATGTGTCATATTGTTAATAAAAAGAGACATGAATGCAGTTTGTAGAACTCTCTAAGGTTGAACTTTATATTTTCTTTCTCCAAACATTAGTGGGAAGATGAAAGCTGAAGAGAAGCAAGCCTTCATTAAAAACAAGAACTCAGTCACAATGTTTTTCACGTTCGCCTGGATTATTAATCACTGACTTAGAATGCTGCTTTGTCACTTATCGGCCGATCTGTCCAGTGTAACACATGTCTGGCCCATAAATCTACCTGAGCAAACAGCTTTTTATGTTTTTTCCCAAGAGTATGCAACAAAAACAAATCATAAACCCCAAATCTCGAGGAAATGCACGTTGACAATCTCACAGATTGACCTTCAGATTGGGGTTAAAAAAAAGTGAATTCAAATACTGTCTTTTTAAGACAGTAATGAGAATCCACGGTTTGACTCCAAGTACACCTCTGTCATTTGCATATGATAGCCAGAGACCAAGACTCTTCTTTTTCTTTAATTCACATCACAGTCAGTCTGAGGATTTGCTGTCATGCCACAAAAAATAAAAAACAATCTGACTATCACATTATAAAGTAATTATTTTTCCATTTTTGCTTGAACATTTTTGAAATGGGAAAATGATTATGTAAAAACATGAAAATTGATGACGTTATGACGTGAAAATTATCAGGTTATAACGTGAGAATTATCAGGTTATAACATGAGAATTATCAGGTTATAACATGAGAATTATCAGGTTATAACATGAGAATTATCTTTAACATTATAACCTCAGAAAGGATCATGTAAAAAACATGGAAGTTGATCACGTTATAACGTGAAAATTATCTATAATGTTATAACATGATAAGTTTCATGTAAAAACATTAAACATATGTTAAAACGTGACACTGAAATTTCTTTCAATTTTCTTGCATGACAGAAAAGCAGTTTGGTGGAGGAGCCTCAGACTCTTGTCAAGGAACTCTGTCCTTGAAATCCTTGAAACATGAGAACATCAACATGTGATTTAAACTGTTCAGGGCTCCCTGCATGTTCTGGTTTGACTTTGAGCACTAGTTTATTCATCTGTGAGAGAGATGAAACAGAGATGAAACAGAAATGAGGCAGAAACTAATTCCAGGTACATGAGAGATTAATAACCAAAGAAGGCCTTTGAACCCGTCTTTTCACAAACGGAACAAACTAAAGGTGACAAAAACAATCCTGAATTAGATGACAGATGGAGTGACACCCAAGCCAGGGGTGCATGGTAAATGGAGAACAAGCTTGTGGTGAGACAAAAGGGCTAAATGAGGAGATAAATATGTCTAATAAAAGAGGTGACAACACTACTGTCTCAATTGTAACACCAGGATAAACCGGGGAAATGATTCCCTTTAATCTTTTACCACGATTAGAGAGAATCAGGACTTTTGGACATCTGCCTCTAAAGCTCTCCCCATCACTTCTCTCCAAGTATTTAATATAAAACGCTAGACTTTGCATGAGTGTAGCAGATTTTGCAGCTTTCATTGCTCCTGCAGACCTGTGGTCACCATCCAGAGCACAAGAAAAGAAATAATGGCACCATTAGGATTAGTGTAAATGCTTGTATAGCTTCCCCTGACACAAGAATGCAACATATGTAGTGTAACTAACACGTACAGTAGCTGGGGTTAGTAACTTGCATAATGAATGCATCATCATATGCAGCGGACCAATGAGCTGCATGTGTAAACAAGATGGTGCATTTCTTGCGTACGTGTAAACATGACTAAGTGTGAGCGTGCCAGTGAATGCAGTGGCTGCTTGGACGTGGCGAGTTCCCAGGTTGGTGTTAGCGGGGCCGCTTTGTAATCAGCAACACTCATAGTATTGATCTTAAAGCGGCTTGATTGCTGAACCTTTCAATCTACTAGAAATGCAGGACTCTCAATCAAGAAGCATTGTCCTCAATGGAGTCTAGTGTGGAAATCTGCAGGTTCTACGTGCTTGTCAGTCCGAGTGGAGTGGATGCAACCTGTGCTAATGAAATACTGCAGTGAGAAGGGGAAACTACGGTGTACTTGTCTAAGTTTTACAATGCCAACTGGAAAAGTTGCAAAAAACTAAAACTAAAAAATACGGTTGATTGAGTAAATTTAAAGAAACATTGCAATAAAGTATTCAAAAGAAGAGAAAATTATTAGTTGAAGTTTTCAGAGTATGTTAAACCTTACTCTTACAGAAAACCCCAAGTTCAAACGGATAAGAAGTTAATTATCTTTATAGTACATTATGTAACAGTCAGACACAAACAAAACGTCTATGAGCTGATAATTATTTCTTCGCTTTAAAATTCCGTATGAGCATAATTAACCCAAAACATGTGAGTTTAGGGCGAGTATAGTTATCTCAGACCCCAAAGGTTACATAAAGTTTGACAGTCTGCCTTGATGGCCTTTCATTTTGAAACCAGCCTCATCATAAGACAGTAAACTACCATAAATGGTTATTTTCCAGTAACTTACATGCAATGGTTCTGTATTAATATACCCCTGAAAAGAATGGATCATTTTCAAATTTTCTACCCTACTACACCTTAGTGCGAGGAAGAAGTGGAGTTATTTTGGAAAAGGTTGGTTCTATATTTCCAATACTAGGGGGAGATTTATCTCCAAATGTTTTTCGGCCATAATTTCTCAACCGATAATTTCTTTGTATTACTTTCTAGTCTCATATTTGAATAATTAGGAAAATATTTTAAAGGAAAACACCGTTTATGGAAATTCTTCTTCATACTTTTTAACCGTTGGTCCAATTTTGTCCAAATTCCGTGCATATGAACTCAAGGAGTCCTACATTGCATATTGCATATTTTTATTTTTTCTATTAATGTCGTGTTTGAAGGAAATGTCTGTAACAGTTGTGATGCAGACACAAGAGCCTGATCTTCCTGCACCTACACCTGACGGAGTGTAATGAGGATACCGGGCCGCCCTCAGCAAGTCTCTTCCCCAGAGTCTGAAGGGAAGCACGTGTGTCTGAGGGAGTCGGTGCCGTGAAGTGAAAAAGTGTACACCTCCTGCACTGCCTGCAGCACACACGTGTCTCAGGAGATCGAAGGAGGCAGGGTGAGCTGAACTGGTGCCCCGTCTATTTTCTAGGAGACCTAGACAAAGGACAACGGGTTAAGGTCTCAGCTCTTCTTATTGGAATAGTGGTAAGGGGTCGAGTCCCGCCCCCCTTCAACCTGCCTTATACCATTGGGACTTAAAAGCTGTGGATTGATGGGGGGTATAAAGCCCTTTACCCCCACCCACAACCTCTTCTGCCTCCAACCATCTTAGACACCTGCCTTCAAAACACAAGCCTCATTGTCAGTCTCTTTGCCTACAGCTAACATGCGATGCTTTGTCTAGAAAGCCCGTTAGCGTTGAGGTTCTCCAGATGTCACACGGCTAGACGTAAGAAGGAGACGGAGAAATAGCGCTTTGCATATTCACACTGAAATTATTTTGGTGATTAACATGAAGCACAACCTGAAGCTGAAACTGTGTCCCAATCTCCGATCAATGTCCAACTCACGTTTATTTCCGTCACCTAATTCTACATTCATAAAGTGTGCAAAATGACTTTTGCCATTACTTTACTTCACTCCTCTCACTCAGGAACGTCTGAATTTACTCCGAACGATATCAAAAACTTTTATTTCCAACAGTCTTCAACCACAGCTTAAGTAAACTGAACTACCTCTATGGATTTGTTGTGGATATGTTGAACTAAATCTAAATGACACCAGGTCTGGATACACATTAACCGGAGTGTTTACACTCGGGGTCCACAAGCAGCTACGAAAAATCACGTTGTCCACTTCATAGACCCTCGTGACGTAGGAAAGTTTGTCAACGCTGGCAGGCTTTGCCTTCAAGGTGCCTCGCTGCCACCTCACCTGACAGGAGTTACCTCCAGCTCCGTGTGTGGGGCGTGGAATCTCTCTGTCCTCCCTCACCCAACTGAGAGCAGAGCCACCTGGACACAAACTCTGCCATTTCCAAACACACATGTACTTGTGGCTTTGCATTGACGTTGTAATCCTGCACCAAAGAATTTGCTTCGTACTCGGTGTTGACACAGCAAAGTCCAGCAGAAAGTAGATGCATGTGTGTGTGTGTGTGTGTGAGAGTGTGTTTGTGTACCTGCAGAGTGTGGTGCATGCCGCTGACATGTGAAGAACTCTTTGAGACCACAGACCTGATGGAGTTGAAGGATAAAACGGTGTTTGTTTGAGGGGAACTGACCGGGATAGAGGAAATTTGATGTTGCCACAAACATGATACAAGATGAAACTACCCAAAATGTCAACTAAGCTGCTGTGAGTTTTATTGCAAAAACCTTTGAACCAACAGTTTGTAACACAAACCGTCAAAATGCACGGTAGATTAAGGTTTTATGATTGAATTTTAAAAAGTCCCTCAGTGCAAATATTCAGTTGGATTTTTATCGTCAGTAAAGGCTGGTTTCAATCAATTTAATAATTCCAACGCTTTAATAACATGACCTTTACATTTAACCGGTTCTGGCAACATATTTTCAACAAATTGATTGATTTTTCTTTATTTTCTCATTTCATTCCTTTACATAAAAAATGTAAATGTCAGCTGGGATCGGATCCAGCCCTCCTATGGCCCCCAACAAGATAATCAGTTACAGAAACGGATGGACGGCGGTAAGATTTAATCTAGTGAAAAAAAAGAATAAGTTTCATTGAAAAGTATAGTTTTCACAGGATCCGATAAAGAAGAAGAAGTTAAGTTTCTGTAACAAGATTTCAGCATTTTAATTAGTTTTTTCAAATATGAAAATTATACCTGGTTTGAAAAATAAATATAAGGCTTTTTCCAAAGGAAAAAAGTTACATGAAAGTATTTTAAAAAGTAAGAAAATAAGAGCTTTACTTTGGGTGAAAGCCATTTTTGTCTTAATTAATGTAAAAAAAAACGTATATATCATTGCATATTTGGATTCTTTGTGACACTTATTAATTAATAGAGTGAAGTAATTATTTAAACAGTAAAGCCAAACAAAAAATAGTTTTAGCTCAACCTTTGGTAAAACATGTATTCATAGAAAACTATATGACAAGTTACATAATTCTGTTTAGTAAGTCCTCATAAGCTTTAATATTAAATCCTACTTCTAAACTATGGCTGTCTCAATAGCCGTGCTTAATGCCTCCTCCTCCTCAGTGGCCTCTTTGACCTGTGGTGTCCCCCGGGGCCCCATCCTTGGCCCCTTACTCTTAAGCATATACATGAAGCCACGGAGTCGTATTATTAACAGGTTCAGTCAAGTAGAGCACATTTAAAAAAAATAAGAAATAGAGACTCGAAATGTGCTCAACGACAGAATTGAGCAGGACTTCAAAGGTGTAAAAGAATTTTTGATTGTTACTGAATTATAATTTAAGGTATCGCCAAAACTTAAGAAAAAACTATTACTGCGTAGATGTAACAAATTTACAATATTTTTAAAGTCTTTTCATAAAATCTTTGTTTTTAGTACACAGGGTCCCTCCGGTCTCCTTTGTACCAGCCTTGAATATCCTGTAAGGGAAAAGGCATCAGGTTCTTTAGGTTAAGTTGACCCTGAGACAAATAAACAGGAGTAACAAATACTCCTGCAGGCAGAAGGAGAAGCAAATCCCCACACAGAAGCATTAACATTAACTGCTTTAACTTTCTACTGTGCCTTCATTATATTGATGAGTGATGCAGGCCAACAGTCTCCCATCACAAAAGCGCAACAGCTGCAGCGTTTTGGAACCACAATGGACCCCCTGCCAATGCAACCCCATTCTCAGCACATCATCTCTTACACGGGGCCTTGGCTTTTTCTTCCGAACAAGACTCTGCCACTATTTTTTTTCTTCTTCTTCTTAGAACAGAGGAATCGAGACATCTGCCGACATACTTAAACATTAATATGCAAATCACATTTGCTCAACGTTGCGCACGTAGCTCCTGCTGGCAGGGCTAGGTGAGTATGCCGCAACCAGATAAAAGTTAGTTTTCTGAGGATTAACATTTGATGCATTCTGAAAGGGTTGGTGCATTTTGATCAAACCTGCAGTCTGGTGAATTATTCTCAAGTGGATTCCTGTTACATTCCAATTGATGAGCTCAAAGAATAGGTACTGCATTTCTATTTAAAAAAAAAAAAGACCATGCCCTTGAGTATGTCTGCATCCTAAATACATCCCCACTCACTGTCCTTGCAGGGAAATAACACATTATTTGCAACACATTTGCAAAGTATTCTTGGTATAGGGCATCGACACAACAAAGAATTAATGCCAAAAAACGTCGAATTGAGGGTTTAGACGAAGCGGCTGCCAATCACATCAATGAAACAGATTTTCTTTCCGACTTGAAATGGAACTTATATTAATAAACTATATGAATATGTCAAGCAACACATCAGAAAAGCAGATTTTCCTCTCCTGGGGGATCTCACCTTGTCGGCATTCCAGTCCTATGTTCCCAAGCGCACAGATCCTCTATCCAGAGCTACAATAAATAAGATCAGGGTGATTTTACCCAGGGGGTATCCTTCCTCCAGGATCAGCTGGCGGCTGTTTCCAGCGATCTGTTTCCCGAGTATCCGATCAGTCCCAGCGTTCCTCACAGAGAGGCATGGTGTCGTCCAACCTGCTGCAACCCAACACCGAGCGCTTTGTCGCCCTGATATTCCTCCGCTGCGCCGCTGCCTGCTCCTCCTACGGATGGGAAAGAAAAATGATTTAAAAAAAAAAAAAAACACCTGGCGCTGTCCACACCAGTCAGCTGATTACCCGACAGGCTATTGGCTGAGGGTGCCTGTCTGTCACTGAGGGCCGAGCCATGCAGACCACCATCTGCTCCGGGCTTGTTTTGATGAGAACAAAGACAGTGGAGGGAGGAGGGAGGGTAAGGGTGGTGGTGGTAGGGGGGCGGTGGGGATGGGGGGGTTGTTACATGGGCTTAATACTGAAAAAAAAACTCCCATCTGTGCCTCTACCACTACACATGAACCTAGATGAAGATTCAGCGGTGTGTTACTCTGTGTCACTAGCATCAGATCTCAAGGTGTTCGTAATCTCTGAAAATACTCTGTGTCTTCTTCATATTCTTTTTCCATAAAATTAATCCCACTTTACTGCCTTAACTGGTTTTCCCTTTGGAAATGTCCGCAGTTAATCTTGTGGTATTGGAAACGGGACAGCTAAGAAGTAATATTTTGACCATGCCAACATTTTCAACTTTATCAATCTGTCTATCTAGCCCCCAATCCCCTGCGTTGTACAAGCAAACCCATGGATGATTTCCTACAATTCAACGTGAAGTTATGTCCACAGTATTTTTTTTTTTTTAAAAACCTCCCCCTAACGAGTTAAATATGAACCATTAAAGCAGAACATGATGTATAAAAGATAGATCCCCTCAGGTGGATTAATATGCACCGACTTTAGACTACATCAAACAAACTATTATGGCCTGAAACATTTGGAGATAAAGCTCCCCCTATTGTCGGAAATACACAATTGACCTTTCCCGATATCAATCCAGCTCTTACTCACACTAAGGTCTATGTGGGGATAAAGTTTAAAAAGATCCATGGAAAAAATGTTAAGTTATCGCATCAGGAAGGATCTGTGGCGGACGTGGCGGCAGAAATGTCTAGTCTATAATACCCCAGACTTTTCAAGGATATTATAATAGACATGCCAGATTGTTCATTCATTATCTATAACTGCTAAAACTATCCGATTCAGCTAGATTACATGAGTTTGGACTGTTGAGGAAAGTCGAATCCAGGCAGACAAGCGTGGAAGCTCCACATAGATCGGTGATGGATTTGAGTTGCAGAACTCACTTGTTGTGAGGCAAAAGGAAATTATTAAAAAATGAGCATTCAATGAGGAAACGTCTGAATTTTTCCATATGACAGAATAAGGGCATCTCCTAAAATGCAGGTCTTGTTGGTTGTTCCTGGCCTGGAGTTGATAGAATTTACCAAGTGGTGTAAGGAAGGTTAGCTGGTGAACTGGCAATGGGATCATTGGTGCATCAAGCTTATGGATGTGCGTGTGGAGTGACGGCTTGCCAGGGTTGTACAATTCCATGGGAGATTTATTGTTGAGCTTGTTGTTGTTGTTGAAAATTGACATTGCTGTACATCCAAATTCCTGCATATTTAAGAGATTGTTCAGATCAAATTTCATTGTGGTTAGCAGGAAGATGTCAAAGTTAAAAATAATGGTTTCATCAGAATAACACACACATGTTGTTCTGAAAACATTCAGCACAAATTTGGGATTTTGACTGTCTTGTGCAAAATAATTTTTAAAGGTTTGTGTTGGAGAGACAGTATTAGTATTTTAGTGTATAGAGTGTATTAGAAAAGGACCCAGTACAGAACCCTGCAGTACCTCTTTATTTATTAACATTCCCTAAGGAGGTTATGTTGAGACCATCCAATCAGACCAACTGTGTGGAGGGAGGAGTCATTATATATGTCTTTAACATATACAGAAACCATCTAAACATAGAAATTGCAGTAAAATTGCGGTAAAATGTCTGTAGCCAACAGTATCAAAAACTTCATCGCTGATGCTGACATGATCCATCAATCATCAGCCATGTTTGGAAGATGTTCACACTTTTAGAACTCATGGTTACTGATAGTAAACCTATGACTGGCTTAACTGCTTAACTTAAATGAACATTAAATGGACACATGGTTGGTCTGTGGAACATCATCATGTATTGTCTATACACTTCTTGGTTGATGATTAATCAGATCAGTCTTTTTTTGTGCTGCTTTTGGTTTAGGTGGCTAATTAAATATTCGTTGATTAATTTGGTATTACATTAGTTAATAAATCATTCCCTTTTTTTCATTTAGCAGTCCTAATCAATGGGGGAAAGAAATCCCTAAATGTAATCACATTAGAATCTGCTGTCTGATGAATAGCTAAAGGTAAGAAACCTTATTAAAATTATATTCAGAGCATTCATTTTACACAAGAAATAATGAGATGTCATCAGACACAAGAACCCCAAGTCTGACCTTTAAATAGAAATGCATCCACACAGATGATCATATTTAACACTTAGCATTCGTACGACCACGTATGATGACATCTGTAGGGAATGGGCCTGATTTGAAGAATTTATTTTCTCATGGTTGCGGTGAGACAGTGTGGAACCCGGTGTTGCCGAACACACTGTAGCTAAATTTGCTACACCTGCTCCTGCTCAAGCCTGTTGTCGCATCCTAAAGTGTGTGGCAAATGCAGCAAAGCAAGACTCAGATCTGAGGCGATTGAAGTAGAGCCCCGGAATGAATAATTACTCTGAGGCTCCGAAAGGTAATCCTACCCTCAGATTCACCTTCCATTGAACCTCCTATTTTAAAACCGTGAAACGTTAGCATAAACTTTAATATTAAACATTTGTGTTTTTAAAGTTAAATAGAAATCTCTCTGTGAATGCATGATCTGGCAGCCCTGTTAGAAAGCCGCATGCAATGTCCTCTGCAATCGATTTGCTCCTGGAGTATCCTTAATTTTGGAGAACCATCGTCTGAATGCACTTTTTTTTTTCAGTATTATCTAAGTGGCAATTATAATGGTAGACATCGTCTAACCACGTAGGTGAGTGGTGACTCTTAGCCCTGTGATGACCCGGCAACCTATCCAGAGAACACTCCTCCTTTTGCCCAACGTCAGCTAAGATAGACTCTGAAAACTATAAACAGTTATAGATGGTAGAAGCTATCCACCACGAGCAAGACCACCTATCTTCTGAGACAAATAGAAAAGGGGTTTGGGTAGAAGTCAGGTGGATATAAACCCCTTCCTCGGTTCACATCCATTCAAGGAGCTGAAGACAGATATCTGCTCGGGATCCATGTGAGGGAAAAAATACTTTGTGCAGCTCCATCCACCATTATAGACTCTATCAATAAAACTAGAGAGACATCTCTTGTATGCATGTCTCAGGAAAATCTGTAGGCCAATATTCTCAAGAAAAGGTGGCTTAATGCTTTATATATTCAAAGTGACAACAGTGGTGACATCAGAATCTTTCTGTCAGACTAAGTTATCAAAGTTCGGATGTCATTAAGCCGCTTATTTACCCCTTTTTGACATTATTTTTTTTTTAAACCACATGCATATTGAGGAACATGAAGGGCAACATGGTAAAACTCCCAATGACCACCAGTGATTATTAAGGTAAGATAAGATAAGTAAGAACTTTATTGGTCCCACAATGGGGACATTTCCATTAGCAACAGCATAATAGAGAACCTTTCACATTTGTTAGTTTGAGTCAGAGATCTTGATCTATCTTCAGGAGTAGTGTCCCTCTCTCAACTTCAGCTCAGGAGTTGGTTCAGCACCACGGACAGCGCACACAGCAGCTCACCTGAGGCAGCTTGACCAACACTTCTGGAGAAAATTTAAGGTGCGAAAGATTTTCCCTCTTCTTTTACAGTTGTTCAAAGCAAATTTGTTGACCGAAAGAAGCTCCCACTATTGAGTAAAATATGAACTATTAGCTTTAAATACTACCAGATCAGCATTTTTTTTTAAAGCTTGGCAGTAAAAAAAAGACAGATTTCTTTGTTTCAATTCATGTGAGCTACATTTAAGCACAATTGGACCGATGTTTTTATGCAAAAAAAACAACCCATTGTGAGTGAAAAACAAAAAATTGTTAAAAATTTGGACCAACTCAGAGCATTATTTCGGAAGTTATGTCAGAAAAACTGTGTTTTTCGTAAAACAAGCATCCCCCAGTGATTGAATGGTGAACTGTTATAGTAAAATATTATATATAAAGGTAGAGCTCCGCAAGTCAATTCATATGCACCAATTTTGAATTATACATCAATGATGACTAATAATTGATTATGAAGTAGGTTGAAGTGAGTCGGGTATTATTGTTGCTTGCTGCCAACAGTATGATGCATATGTCTGTTGTTATAACAGATTATTATGAGGACTGCTGGTGTGAGGGGCCTGAATGTCCTCCCTGCTTCAAATCCATCTACTCCATTTCCCTCCAGTCTTTTTTTGTACTCTGCCTCTCTCTTGAGATCCTTGGTGGCGATGCCCTGAGAGGCCGAAGCAAACGAGTATCGAGAGCTGCTATTGATTGTCTTTGTTAACTTGTGCAGTAAACACTGCAGCTTATCTGGCTTTGTCGTCTCACACTGCATGCTTAACTTTAGATAACACACCCAGCTTAGAAATAGTTTCTGAATGTAAGAACCAGACAGATTTTGTTTTCTCTGTGTGTCTGTTTCTTCCTAACTTTAATCTCACAGGAGCTGGATTTATCAAAAAGTTGTTGCTATCATGCTTGCCACGTACAACCCAATAATTCATTTTGTTTTATGGCAACTTGAAGACAAGGAAGAATTGATGTCAGTGAAAGTAACCTGTGTTATTGTGATATGCGGCTGTGGAGGCGGATAACTCATCTCCCAGTGTGTAGAATAATGGCACTATGATGTATAATATTAGCATTTCCATTCTCAGACTCCACTGCACCCGTACGGACATCCCAGCACACACAGCAGAAGCATAGAGAGCTAAAAATAGAGTGAAAAATACAAATGACTCTTTTTCATGTGTCTTCAAATGGAAGAGGGGAGGAGGGAGGGTGGTCTCAGAGGTGGATGTGGGTGCGATAATGATAGAGAGTCAGACATGGACAAAGCTGAGCCCCATGTGATGTGGCATTTGGTTGGCAAGTCTCCAGGAGGTCAGACTGTCAAAATGACTGACGGTTAGCTGAGCGCAAGCCAAGGGATGCAGCCGGGAGGAGGCAGAAGCAGACGGAGACGCTTCCTGACTGGCCTCAGCGAACCAAAATCCCAATGCTCATTTAGTGTGACTTAGTGCGGCGCTTGACAGGAGGAGAAAAAAGTGACACGGCGGCCAAATACGTGCTCAGATGAGTGAGCAAAAAAAATTTGTTTGAACATTTTGTATTTTCAGCCAACAGTTCAGCGATTATTTTTCACCCAAAAAGCTCTGCTGCTTCTCTCTCTCCCCCCTCTGTTCATCTCCACTTAGCCATGGACCTCACGCTGCTTTTTGATTTGGCAAGGAAAATTATCCATACGGGTCCTCTTCAAGCTTTTCTGCTACACATGGATTTCTACCTCATAATAAGGCAGAAATGCAAAGGTTACAATAAACTGATTGGTGACGGGTTTGATGATGACAGAGCCAATAAAAGGATGTGGAGCCAGTCAAAATATCCCATGTAGAAAAGTCGGGTATATAAGGAAATCGTCATCGCCACTGTTTATCCATTGTGTTAACAAGATAGCTCAAGATCGATTTCAATGATCATGGAATTTTCAAATTTTAAATAATTTGCTGAATAATAAATCGGGTCAAGGACGTCTATCTGCTATATAGTCGACTCCTGTAGATCATAGGGGAGCATTTTCTTCACAATCAGGGGGATTGCTTTCACAACGCTGGGGATTGGGGGCTTTTCTGGGATATACCCTTGCTGTCGGGGATGACAGCGTAAACCTTCATCCTGTAAACTCTTACCTGAGGCGGCTGTCAAATTATACCCTCATTTCCTGTTAATAATCTTTCACAAAATGTAATAAAGACTGAATAGCTATGTATTACTTTATTATTTTTTCAGCTCAACTCCCACTCTAATGTATTTCCGCAACTGGGTTTAACAGCTCTACGTAGCGATAGCTGCAACACCAAAACACCTACAGTATGTCACAGTGTTTTAACACTTAGGGTTTTGGTTCCCAGTTAATACGGTACACAAAAGTACTCAGTTACCTAATTGTTCACGTGAAACCTTTTCTTTAGTAAAGAAAGTGTGTGTGTGTGTGTGTGTGAGTGTGCGTGTGTGTGTGTTGCTTCCTTGATATTCTGGAGGTCATTCAGTGACCTCTTTATGTGCTCATGTTGCAGTCAGTAATGAACTCTGTGCATACATGGGCATGCTCTGAAAACGAGCAGCCACACTATCCTTCCTTCCTCCTTGCACAAATAAGACTTACACTCTGATGTACCGTTCAGCCTGCCTCCATCAGACTCCTGGAGCTGCTCAGCAACGTGGCTTTTACCACCAACCCAGATGGTGACATTCCAAGCTGAGGGTGAGAAGGTCAGAGGCCTGCAGTGAATTAGCTGAGAGTTGCCGGGCAGATTTTTTTTTTTTGGGGGGGGGGGGATTTTTACTCATTCTTCCACTCCATTTAACAGATTTAAGACATAGATACTCAATGGCTTCCCTCACCGGCTTCAGTCATGAATCTCAGCAAAAAGGCTTTCTTATGAGCCCATCTATAACTACATATAATAGTAATTCAGACTTATGCACACTATATAAATGAAAAACACAGCAAAACGTGTTCAGATACTCTGAAGAATAGCCTACCGAGTCAGGTTAAGGGTCGAAGGCTTTTGAATATGAATAAGCAAACACACTGTAAGAGGGTTTCACTGTACTCTGTCAACTATGTGTGACAATGGGAGAAATTTCCCATCTTATCCCACAGAGAGCATGTAGTCTTTGCACCACTAAAGAAGTGAACTTACACCATAACAGGCACAAAAAAACCATCTTTAAATATTAATAGAATCTGCCTAGTAACTAGGCATGAACTCCCAGGTCTCTGCTCACAGAGCAGCGACCTGTCAAGCATGAGAGGGAGGTCAGCTGTTCACTCAGAAGGATGGAATTATAGAGGAGTATAAAAAGAACCACAAATGAAATTCAAATATGCCCACATGGTGCCTCAAAGACTGATCAAGAGCTAAATGGTAATCCTCTTTACCTGCTCTGCTTCCTTCCCCACTCCTGATACCTGCAGTGGTGGATGTCTTCTAGTGATCGCCGAGCACCTGCAGGCTAAAGTCAGGAGTGAGACTGATGTGTGTGCGTGTGTGTGCGGGGTTGGGGGTCTATTTCCTGGGGTAGTCTGGGATGCATCACTTCTAGAAACACTCCACAAACCTGGAAGGTGGTTTCAGCACCTTGGACAGAGCTGTTGCATTAGAGATTGGACTTTCCCTCAAAGACGTCTGATAGCGCTTCTGGAGCTGCACAATCAAAAATACATTTCTTACCTCTAATAGGGAGACAAAACCTGCTGCACAGATTCTGATTGAATTGGAGTAGATCCGGATAATTCCTCAGTTTCTAATTTGTAATTAAAGCATTATCATGAATCCATATGGAGGGTTGACGTCTGTGTGGGTCAGTCTGTGTAGCTGAAATCATTATTTGACCGCTGTATATTTGGTTAACTATATATTTTATTTTCACCAGACTTTAGAAATATACACTGCTCAGAAACAATTAAGGGAACACTGAAACCACAGTCCTGATGAGATGGAGGATGTTGTCTTGGGGGATTTCCTCCCAGACCTGGATCAGTGCTCCTGAGAGTCTGCGGTCAGTGGCGGTGGCGTCTGATGCAGAAATACAGAACGTCTTCCTTTCACCCAAAATGCCACCATAGAATCTTTACTCCAAGAACAGAGTGCCGTTAACCAAAACCAAAACCAAAAAGTAATTTATTCCCAAGCGAGCTTGTTTTTCATTTGTGCTGACAGGGAGCTGTTCCAAGGAGTGTGAGGTGAGATTATTGTGTTACATAACCAGCAAATGCCTGCTACCATTAGGCAGACTGTAATTGAAGCACAAAAGTGGTGATTGCACCTGCTGGCCCTTGAGGGAGAAAAGCCCAATGCAACACTTTCAAACTCACTTACAGAGGCGGATAGCACATGTGCCGCCCCGTTGCCTTACTAGTACTTAAGGTCTGTGTTTCTTTTGTTCGTTTGTTTTTTAACACCTCTGATTCTGACAACAATGTCGGTGTTTCTCATCTAAACAATCAAACAATCAAAATTGAGATCCAAAGCTTTTTTCCTCGTCATGTTAGACCTACATTGCTTGTACTGTTTAACCTATGCGCTCTGTTTTCACACGTTTTACTGTGTCAACAACTAATAAAAGCCCAAAACAACGTGCTGGAATGGCTCGGATGTAATTCCTGTCTATGCTATAGTTTTGTCTGGATTAGATTTTGTAATTACAAAAAATGTCATAGAGTGAATCCCTACAGGTAGACAACTTTTTGTTAAAGAAGAGAGAGGTCTCAGCTACCTAGTCTGATCGTTAGGCTATGTAAGGTCATTTGTTTAATAGTTAGCTTTTGTTAGCTAGCAAGCCGGATAAATGGCTGGTGTTGGTTAATTAGTCTGTTAGACAGTGTAAGCTATCTGGTCTGATTGCTAGCTAGCGTTAGCTTGCTAACCATATAGTTAGCTCAAGTAAGCTACCTACTTGGCATAGTTGGTTAGTGTGAGTTAGCTAGCCAGATGGTTAGCAGGATTTAAGTATCTTATCTAGATAGATGGATGGATGGATAGATGGATGGATAGATGGATAGATGGATAGATAGATAGATAGATAGATAGATAGATTGGCAGGCAGACAGACAGACGGACGCTTTTTTAATCCCCAAAGGGCAAATTTGGTCATTATAGCTGCTCCAACAGACAGATATTCTGAAGGTAACTACAAATGAAGATATACTATATGAAAGTACATCTTTTAGACATATATATATATATATATATAAACATTACATGTATAGATAAACAATATATATATAAACATGCATACATCCTTTGACAGAAAAATTAAGAAATAAAAGTACACATGCAAATTAAAATACAGGAATAAAGTGCATGCAAATATAAAAAAAAAAGTAGTTTGCAAGCAGATTAATATCATGCAATACTTTAACGTAGGTCAGTATGTGAATTTGTAAATAGTAACCAACACTTGACAACTGATCAAAAAAAATTGTATTTTTAAAAGATAATGCCAGACCGACTTTTGGCAGTAGTGTGCAGCCAAATTATTCAGTTAATGTTAGAACATTTGTTGGTACGTAATGTATTAAATAAAATCAATCCGATTGTTATTGTTATTTCATTGCTATATCCACATACGACTATTCTGGTGTAAATCTTCTTGTACCTCCTGTTTCATCTTCTTTTTCTGAATGACCCAGTAGTTATCTTAACTTTAATGTAATGATTAACATGTTATATGTTATTAAAGGTTAATATGGTTTACAGATGTTATTGTAAAATGACCCTATTTAAGTGGATTATTAGGATCTCCTTACCAAATTATTTTGCTGGGGACAACAAGAGTTGTCTGGTCTGTTTCTGGTGACCGTGCACCCGCTGTCTATGCCATGAATCCAACATTGACTAAGACAGAGTTCGCTATATAGAAATAAATTATGAAATACTATACACATGATCCTGCAATGGTGCATGAGAGTCAGCTGTGGTGGTGCTGGGGATTCTGTGGGGAACGGGAAAAACAATGACTTGAATTTCTTTCATGGCTTTGCATAAATTGGCCCTCTGTGACCAACAAGTGAAACTGATGCCATGTAAGGTCTGGCATGGTTGCCCTTTGAGGCAGAAAAGGAGCGCAGAGAAAGAGGCTCGTATATTTGCATTCTATAGCCGAACAGATGGAAATTCTGTAATCCATATGCATGAGGCCGGCGGCTGCCAGCCTATCACCTTGACCCTTGCTCGGGGACTCTGACCTTGGACTCAATAGAAGAGAATGGGCCCCGCTGAATTGTGATGTCAAGGCTTTATCCTGGGACTGGGAAAAGTGGCTGACCCTCCTGGCTCCAGTATTCTAGGTCGTGTGGAGGAATGCCACCTGTCTGGTAAGTGCAAATCAGGTTAGTATGATGGATTGAGGGGAGGAGATGTGAGAAAATATCACAAAGACACCCCAATCTCAGGCTGATGCTGTGGAGAGCAGCTTTCAGAGAGGGATGGAGGCTATAAAATAACCACAATCTTCTCTGCTTAAAACAATATGTTAGGAAGAAATAGCTTAATTTGATCATAACAACAAATGATATGATATATTCAAAAATGTGCTCCTATAGTCTTCATCATTTGTGCAGACTAGATTTAAATAAAAATAAATAAAACAACCTTACATCAATTGTTGGTCCCTCCTGAAATGCAATCAATAGCAAACATGGTCACTACATCATAGATTTAACCCCTACAATATTCAGGGGATACTGGATGAAAAAGAGTCTAAACGAAACAGAAGTAACAGCAATCCGTAATTACATTTTTTTATATATATACCTTATCATTTTGATAGCGCTGTCTGGTCCTTGTTTGGACTCTTCTGTGGAGACGGTGGTGAGTTTTCAGGGAAGGGAATTAATTTCCAGTCATCTAAAGCCTGTTTGCTTCAGAATGTCAATAGAGGGTAGATATTTTTTTCCAATGTGACCACATAGCACTATCAGACCTGTTTAAAAGGAAGAGCAATTATCCAGATATACTAACCCAGCCAAAGCTTCCAAACCACACAGGAAAACATAATTAAAATAATTGTTGTAGTCATATTGAGGTTAGCTAATATTATCTCGGTAAAAATAATGTATTACCATAATGGGTGCATCATTATTAAACCGCACTTTATCAGGTATCAGATATGTCAAATATACAATATTTCATGATAATTCCTTTAATGGTGTGTTGCAACATTTACAAAAAGCAGTTCTGAGTTTATATTTAACAACATCTAATCCCTACATTAAGAAACAAAACAAAAAGACTTTGTGTAACATTTCTAATTAATCCACTAAATGTACAAAAAATATTTTGGCCAAAATGAAGAGAAACTTTTTAATATTTTCAAACGGGTTGTACATCTGTATGGTCATGTACGTTGGCCCACAGGGGCAAACGCCCTGTAACGTAAGAAAACACATGCATATAGACAAAACATAAGCAAATAAAGAAAACATCTTCATCACTTTGACAGCACATGCTCTGCAGAGGTCACGACACCTCTGAAGCGTTTAAAAAGGACAATTAAAAGGGACACAATGCTTTCCGTTGTTTTGTGGCTTTTGCAGATCGTTTTTTCATAATGAGTTGTTGTGCCTTTTGCAGAGTACATCTGTTGTCAAATTAATGAAGATATTTTCTTTATTTTCTGTGAGTGTGTTCTCATATTGATGACGTTTTGGTTATTTGCTAAATATGTGATGTCATATTGACAAAGTTTTTTTTATTTGCTTCAGATGAATTGTCATATTGAGGAAGATGATTTCTTTATTTGCTGTGCATCTGTTGTCAAATTGATGAAATTTTCTTAAATTTGCATGTGTTTTGTCTACGTGCATGTGTTGTCATATTAATGAAGACGTTTTTTTAATTTCTGCATATGTGTTGTCACATTGCGGAAGATGTTTTCTTTATATTTGCTGCATATGTGTTGTCATATTTAGGAAGATTTTTCTTTATTTGTTGTGCACGAGTTGTCAAATTGATGAGGTTTTCTTCATTTTGCTTGTGTTTTGTCTATTTGCATGTGTTTTCTTAAGTTATGTGATAATCCTTAACATTTAGGGGTTTAGTCGTAGCAAAGATTGGGGACAAAATGACATCAGCCGGAGAAACAGGACTGGTATCGTGCTGAAGTTAGTCCACTGGACGTGTCACAAACGCTTTGGATCGTCACCACCCCTCTATCTACTCCAGCAATCTGTAGCCACAGGAAGAAATTACCCATATGATTATGGGTTTATGATTGCTGCATCCCAGAAACCGGTTCCATCGCCATGGTAGCAGAGGCTAATGGCCCCCGTAACAGGTTCATACATGACCAAACAGTAAGACACCGTCTGCTGTGCTTGACCCGACTGCGTGCACAGTTTCTGGAAGAGGGCGAGGTCACATTCCTCGATCTGCCTGCTATGAGCATTGACCTAAATGCCAATGAAAACGGCCGTGGTTGTTTGAGTGAGCGACTGCGAGAATGCGATGAACATTCTTCACCGACTCAGCAGCAACTCTGATTGAAGAGAGGGCTGCCCTCCTGCAGGATGAGATCAACCAGAGGTTGTGTCAGAGGAGGATTGATACATGGAATCCTCATCGCCGCCGCTATCGCCGCCGTAGGTTCTTTGTGTTTTGGATGAACTGGATCGATTATGGGAAAGTTCGGTTGTATATTTCAGACACTAGTGGGAGCTGTGTCTCCACAGTCGTAACTTCATAACCGTTGGTATGATTTGGTCAAAATCTGCTGCGTATGAATCGAATTTCTTTTATGAAAATCACTTTTTTGAACATAACTTCACATTTAAGTTGCGGAGTTCAATAAAGGGGATTGTTTGCACAATGCAGGGGATTGGGTGCTTTTCAGGGATATAAACGTGTGGATGAGATCCTATGCCAAGTTTCTGACTCTGTAAAATGTTTATGTGTGTTTATTTTATTACTGATTATCATTATTATGGTTATTAAAAGTTAATAAGGAATAATATATGCACTAGCTAGTCACTAACTAAGAATAGCTACCCAAACAAGTTTGCTTATTAACACAGTTTGGCGTTTTTACCCACAAAATGAAGATTTTACCGTGGAGGTATGTATCCTATCCCAAGCTCATCTAAGAAACACACAATAATACACATGTGCATAAAGATTACACAAGCGTTTCAGAGATCTTTAATGATTAATTAAGGTTTATATGAATTATATAGGATAGAAGATTCCCTTCTGATTATTGCAGTTCACCGCGTTCAGTACATCACTTTTTTTAACTGCACCATATGTCTGTATTCCCAGCACACACACCGACAACTCATTACTCTCTGCCGCTGAAGGAGTCCCATGTGGAAGTAGTGAATATTCCTACACTGCATGTATCCTTCTGCAGAGCTTAGCTGGGCTGGGGAAAAAAATGAGGGCATAGTGCTGCTGTGGTGCACAGTGAAAAAAGCGCTCACAGCCGGAGTGGTGGGAAAAGATCTCTGGTGCGAGGGCTGGATTATGTCTCCTTGAAAACTTATGTTGCTGAGGCAAGCAGAACACGGTGTTAGCATACACAAGCTGGGAGATGACACTGAGCATAACGTGTGTATGTGTGTGTGTGTGTGTGTGTGTGTGTGTGTGTGTGTGCGTATGCACAAGAGCACAGACTGGATAGAAACCAATTGTCACTTAAACAAAATTAAGCTGATAAGATCTATCTCGCAAGGGCGATCATGCATTCAGAAAGCGCATTCCTATTATTCCTCTCAAATCACAATATCGAGCCCGGCCTGATTTTCTTCGTGCTATATCAAAAAAAACGTTGAAAGCCGTCGTATTTTTCCAGAATTAATGTAGCCCATCAGGATCCACGAGGTCATTTTATTTCCTGTAAGAACTGCTCCATTGTTTAATTTAATCATCTCATTCAATTTTCTGCCAGAACAAGCCTCATTACTGGCAGCCACACATAATTCTGTGACAAATGGGATAAGTGTCTGAGTGTTGTGGGAGGTCTGAGTATCTGTCTGTGCGCCGCTCGTCCCTCTCAGCGAAGTCAGGGGCGCCTCATTCTCATCACGCTGCTGTTGTCAGCGCATCCCACAGGAATTTGCCTTGTTTTGGTCGCTACTGTCTCGGGTGTCTCTCCATCTTGGGTGTGGGAGAGATTGAAAAGGTGCATGAAGAAAAATCGGGGTGTACTTTTTTAATTTCCCACAGAGGAGGGAGGTGTTTGTCCTAGGTCACATTTTTGAAACCATTCACAAGCTAGAAGTACAAAATGTATCTAATTCAGAGCCATCTTTAACTATAACCACTGACACTTTTGTACACTGATCGGCCATAACATTATGACCACTGACAGGTGAAGTCAGAATCACATTAGTTGGGTTTACATGGACGAGATTCCCTTATTTTGCAAGGAGGTAGTGTAAGTCCTCGCGTGTCACGTGTGAATGCAGCACATGAAACAGCGATGTGGGGGTATCATTTTTAAATCACCTGAGGGTAATATCAGTCCCGTATGAATAAGGCTTTAGGCGAAGCAGATTCTCAATAGAAGCATCTTCATCATCAGTTCTTGCGTGTGAGCAGTGATTATTTGCACTGGTCTGAGTCATCCACATGGCGTAGAGAAATAGAGTATAAGAAGTCTGCAGTACCCAAGGAGACTGGAGAACTCCATAAGGACTGAGGATAGCAATCATCCCCTCACGGAAAGAAGCTCAATAATCCTCAGTACTATCTCTGTCAGCTCCTCCTCTCTTGGAGGAAGGTCGCACTGTAACTGCTGGTCATCTTTCGACTGCACCTCCACCTATAGGATAAATGGTTGTATGAAAGAAACAGCAGACTGAACAGTTTATAACGGGGCAGTCAACACGACTTCCTCCATCAGGTTATTTATTTACTGCCTCATTTTCATTCTCAGCAGTTCCTCCTTTTCCTCTCACACTCACAGGTGCTGAATATCTCCCGTTCACGTTCTATCGCAATCTCACAGCTACAGGGTGAAGGAATTCACCACAGCATCCATCAGTACAGGTGGCCTTGGGGAGATACAGCATGTCCAAAGGAGACAAAAGATGAGAGCAGAAAATACCCTCTAATTAGCCCGCTGAAGGCCTGCAGATGTCTTTCACTATTTCACGGAACAAATCCACCCACGCGTCCACATCTCTTCAGATGAACATCGAGTATCAATGTAACTCTGTGTCCTTCACCTGCTGTACTCACTTTCTTTGTCGTGATTCTGTTGGGTTGGAAACCAGACAATTGACAGTGAGAGCCGAGCATGTGTGTCTGTAAGTCAGCACGGAAAACTTCCCCCTGGTAACAAACAAAACGAAGGCCCTGTTTCTTTTTTTCTTCTTCCAGAATTAGCAATCCACAACCGCAATAATGAGACTGTTACTGTTAAGCCTGGTTTCATCATCTTCTGACCTGAGGCCTTATATTTCCCAGGAGACCTACATCCACCTAACGACGAGCACATCATCTCTGTGTCTTCCATCATACATACTTTCCTCCTAGCAACCAGCGAAGTGCTGAAGCCGCGTTATCCTCTTTAAAGGGACGCCGTTGTGTATCTTATCACAACACAAATGGCATAAATTAATAAATCTGCATACTACATGTAAGATTACACCAACCTTTTTAAATTTTAATATCAAGGATGTTCCAGTTTGCATACGAGCTGATGGTGTTTGTACTAGTGATAGAAAAGCAGGGATGAATGAATCCCTCCACCCTTCGTCAAAAGCTGCGTTTGCATTATGAAGACACTTCCCTCTGTCATGAGAGAATAATAATAACATAGTGTTAGTGTTGTTCTAACTCCGGTCTTTGACTGCAACAATTAATGGGATAAAAATAATAACAGAGTAGTCCATAAAATCAGAAATGTAGGGGGGTGATGAGTTGGAATAGTCTGCAGGGGTGTTATGCTGTAAAGAAAAGGCACCCAAAGCCATAATACAAAGGTATGTGAGGTGAGGAGGAAGAGGAGGAAGAGGAGGAGGTCATTCAGACTGCATACATCTCGTTTGGGGCTCAGCAGGTCCAGATGCATCGGACGCCACTGATTAAGATCTCAATTGATCTGCAGGGTGACAAGCAGAAGAATCATGACAACATGTCGCCCCTCTCTGTCTGGATACTGAGTGAGTACTGAGAACTCACTTTTAATTCTATTTTAGTTTTTTATTATACAGTAGGTGCTTTTACATGGGAAACTTTTCTCCTTTCCAAATTAAACCTTTCCGAATTGCAATGTGGGTCGCCTGTTTACATGACTTTTGATGTTTTCCGACCCGGTGTTTACATGCATGGACTCACCTAATCAGAAAAGCTTTCACACATGCGCAGACAATCCAGATTCACGTTCATAAGGTGGCGATAATGCTTCAGTGAGGTCGGCGCTGACCGCCAACAAGCGCCCAGAAGAAGAATAAGACAAAGACGACGTAAGGGGAAGTGACTTTTCGCCCATCTAACCGTCCAAAAAGGTTAAAATATTTCAAAGTTGTTGCAATGAATAAATCACTTTCTGATGCAGACCGGTACTGTTTTCAAGTCGCTGTATTTAAAATGCGTTGCGGCGCTGAAAAAAACTTAGCGGAGCATTACGTCACGACGCAGGGCATACGCAGACAGAACGTAAACAGAAAGCTTTCCGATACAGTGTTACATGCAGCGACTGGCTATCGGAAAGGCTTTCCGAAAGGACTTAGACTACCTCCTTGTCTAAGTCCGAGGAGGTTGGACTTAGACAACTTCTTTCCGATTAGACGTATTTTCCGTATCTAATCGGAATTATGCTGTCCATGTAAACCCAGCTAGGTACTGTCGTCATCAGGATGAGTCTGGTTTTGATCAGTGCCATCTTTCTTCTGTAATATATTTCTATCCTCACAGATGGGAGGTGTTATGTTGTGTTAGGTGTCATCATCACCGTCGCGTCTGCCGCAAAATCCTTCCTGTTAGGGCGATAACTTATAAACGATTTCATGGATTCATTTTTCAAATTCTAATTTAATTTTCGTGCGAGGAAGAACTGGACTGATTTTGGGAAAGGTCAGTTGTATATTTCCAAAACTGTCTGGAGCTTTTATCTCAAAATGTTTTCGGGCCATAATTTCTTAACCGCCTAATCGATTTAGTCCAAATTTGGTGAACATGAAACGACTCAAGGAGATGTATCCTGTAAATATTATACTTTATTTAATCACGGGAGGGAACTTTAAAAGAAAAAAACTAAATCTTGTGGACATAACTCCACATTAAATTTGAGGAGTTCAATCAGGGGTAAGCTTATACAATGCAGGAGATTAGGGACTTTTATACTACTTATATTTTGTTGTTTTGAGGAGTCTTAAGATAATAACATGTATATTTTTGTCTTTTACATCCCATATATCCGAGTCATTCCAGTGACTTTAACGAGGGGATTGTTTTTTAACATAGCCAGTAACTGTTTCTCTCATCAGGCTCTTATTTTGGTACTCCCTCTGACCTAAAGTGTGAATTTGCATGTTATCTTTGTATTCAGATTTGGAAGCACATTTGGATTTAAAATTTAAATTGTATTTATATAAATATATATCTTTTGACACCGTAGTTCTCTGGTAGACGACTTGGATAAAAATATCACTATATCACAGCTTATGGCTGATTATCGTCTTACGGAGATAAAATCCAGTGCAAGCTCCCTTAAAACATCCATTTCCTGTTCTTTGCAATACTTTTGGTCGTATTAATTTCTATGATAATGATTGACACTTTTTAATAAATAATTTTGAGAGGAAGGCTCATATAACTGCAGAAACTTGCTAGACTGGCGGGTGTTCCGTAAGCGTTGACGCGTGTGCATCCTGAGCTCTCACTGATGAAAAGTCATGCACGGATACCGCTGAACGCCGCGATTGCCGCTAACCAGCCATGAGCTCCAGGGCTCTCTGTTTCTGTGTTTGACAGACAGGGAGTCTGACGGTGCTTGATCGTTACCAGAAGCACACTCTACAGTAGATATGCTGTTCATTTGAGAGACTCGCTGTGGGCACCTGTAACTGTGGCATCACAGAGAGAACCGTTGCCATGGTGTTTAGATAAATAACCTATTTAAGTAAAATTGTATCAGGAGAGAGAGCGAATGACAGAACAAGGAAAGTTTATTGCAAAAGATGATGTCTGATAGTCTGTTAGAAAGTCTTTGGCGACCAGATTCTTCAGGGAGATTGTGACTGAAGGGTATTTGTTATTAGCAGCGGTAAGATATATGCCCCCACCCCTTGAACTGTGGATACAGGTGGTGGTGGCTGATGACTCTGCTGAGACTGAAAAAATGGTGAGATTGTTGGATCTGCGATGAAATAGGAACAAGATGAATGGAAAGAAACATGTTTAAAAAGATGATAGCCAAACAATGAGAGTTTGATACGGTGTTATTTGGGTAACACAAAAGATCTGCAGTTGCCTGTAGAAATCCTGAGCAGATCCTCTTTCCCACATAAATAACGTTGGGCAAAAAACAGCAATAATTGGAAAAAATCACCGGTCTAAACAGAATATGTCATTAAGCATTTTTATTATCAAGTGTGTTGTACAAGTCAAGAATATCCTTTGTATTTCCTATTAAAAGTGAATTTTAACTGTGGTATCAGTGTTTACGTTAGCTAACTGCTTGTTACTACTTACTCTGATTACTTTTATAGTCTATCTCTGTTGATGCTTCGTGGAGGATTATATTACTGTTTAGAATAGGTGTCCGACAGATCTAAACAGATTTGAGAGAGATAGAGAGATAGAGAGATAGATAGATAGATAAATAGATAGATAGATAGATAGAATGCAGTATAATTGTGGTCATAATCCGCACTATAAAATAATAACTGCCTTATAGCAATAATGCTGAACTTGGGTTCTCAATTAGTGGCCCTGTGACTCTTTCTGGTTTGATAGAGCACAGCACAGCTGCTGGTTCTGCTGCTCTCAGTCCTCTGGCTGGCCCGTCAAGCTCTCTCTCCGAGAAACATTTAGTATTCAGCCGGGGCTCATGGACTGCTGCCCGAAAACGGAGTAGCCCTCCAAAGCAAATACCGCTCTCTGATTACTCAAAAGTTAGGAAGCTGCTGAAGGTCCCTTCACATTCTGACAAGTGAGGTCGTCCTAACAGAGAACGTCCCGGTTTGCTGGACGCGGCTAATGGAGGGGAGAGTCTCCCCTGCAGATTAGTGATTCTTGAAATGCTGCCTCAAAATCACCGGGGAGGGGACGTTTGGAGATGCTTCTAAAATGATTATGTGCTCTTGCCGTTTGGTGGAGGACGCCGTGAAAGATAGATGAGTCACAGATTTGAGGCAATGACAAGTTCAATGACATTAAGCGGTAAATTAAACTGAGCATTGGGCGATGATGGCGGCAGCGAAGAAGAGCTCGCTACTTAATACTGTCTGAATTATAAGCAGCTGCTCCTTCCTTCCTGCTCCTCAACGAGAATTCTCACCAGGTACCTTGTTTTATCCGCTCGATGATCATCCGCTTAACTACTTTGTCGTTAACATCCAGGGCCAGACGCATGCAGACGGATTGGACAAGGTGTGATAGGAGGAGGAAGTGCTCATGAGGTTTCTGACAGGGTCTTGGCATTGATGGAGAGACACAACGTGACTCCTCTTCCCTGACAACTTCTTGTAAAATGAGTCTGATTTTTAAAGGTTCTACAAAGTGATGAACGCTTTTGAAAGACTGCCTAAGAGTCTGCGTAATTATCTCCATAAGTGTATTTATTCACCTTTCCGTCAAAGATGTTTTTGTTTCTTTTTATTTTTTGTTGCATTCACTGCTTCAGAACTCAGGGTAAAGAGAGAGACAGAGCTGTGCCACGGTGGAAACACGCTTTAAGAAGAAGCAGATCAGATGTTGGTCCTCAAAAATAAAACATTTACCCCACGCAATCCTCATCTGGACCAAAGCCCAAACTGGCAGATGACAATCTGGTGGGTGATGAGGACATCTAATCTAAACAGTCGACACACAGGGCTCTCCTCCAAGGCTGACTGGTGATAGTAAATAACCATAAATGCTTGTTTATGGCTCAATAGTCCATGAAGAGTGCATTGTCGCCATGGAGATGTAAAGGAGACGGCCCCCGTAAATCAGAGTGAGTTCAAATGGAAGCTTACTCACATTAGTGACGGCTAATTAGCTCACAGCTATGATGACTTGAAGCTGCGAGCAGCTCGTTGGGCCCGTATGTCTCCTGAATAGAAAACCAACAAACAAAAAAAGCTCCAGCTTTATGTTTTAATGGGTCGTTTATGACTCCCCTGGGTGCCCTGACAATACACAGTTCAAAATCTGTTTTTTGGAAAACTACACTCATGTCGCGAGGGAAACAATTGAGAACAAGATGACCTTATGCTGCTGGTCCCATAAAGAGGGTTTTTTGTCAAAAAAGGCAGTAAGTAGCATTGGGGGGGGGCTTCAGCTCTTTTTCCCAGCGTGGCTTGGATGTTTGCCGTGCCGGCAGAGGAAGCGGCATCGAGGAGAACTCTCAGCGTGGATGATTAATTCTGAAGGCACTTTCTAGTCGAGAGGACCTTCGCCGCGCTGACAGAGGCGGCGCATTCTGTCAGGCCTTTGAAATTCAAATGATGTCTTCCACTTTGTGTCCCACTGACGGCTTTGAAAGTCCCAATAAAAGGAGAGCAACAGAGATGGGACCGACAGGAGATGAAGGAGAACAGAAAGGTAAAATCAGCTTTATTCACAAAAATAGATGACAGTGGCAAAATGAAAAAAAAGATGCAAATAGATTAATCTAAGAGCTACCTGACAAAAGCGTGTCGAAAGTTTTTTGAAACATCGCTATTTCTGTTCTGTGCTGCCGTTTTTCATTTAAAGTGTTTTCTTCCACTTCTCTGGTTGTTAAGAGAGAGGACTGACAAAATGATATAATTGTCACAACAAAGAAATGCCATTTCACTCTTTTTTTGATCTTTACCTCTTTCAAAAACAGAAAATGCCACTGGTGTTCTTTTATTTAGCACAATTCTATTATGCTATTAGATCGTTACTATGCTGCTGTTTTGTCAAAATACAGCAGAATATTGTTAGGGCCTAGCAAAACTGGTACCCTAAGCTGTTTCTGGTTATGGTGCCCCCTCATCCCTATTGCCATAAGAGTAGGCGGTATTTAAAAAAAAAAAAAAAGACTTGATAAGCACGTAAATATATAAAAAGGTATGATATGTGTAACATTAACAAATAAATACATTTAAATAAAACAAATAAATCTGAAATAAATAAATAGATAAAAAATTCAGAGTCCAAATTTTTTAATAAATATATATTTTTCAATAAAATGAAGAATAAAAAAAACTTTAGCTTGAAGAAACAACCACTTATAAAATATTATCAGCCATTCCTTCAACATAAGTGACTTACAAGTAAGGCTATGGTCACAAACAACAATTAAATAAGACAATTGTTCTGCTTTGAATAAACAAGTCAACTTCTTGGTACTTTTTCTCCATTTACAAGAGAACAAAATGACAGATGAGGATGAAAAGCTCTTCCTTCTGTTTTAGGGGAAGGAACATTTGTCTCCTCATGCAGTGCTGGATTATATTTGCATGTGGAGGTACTGGATGATGGACACAGATTTATCTAGATTTGTAATCTTATTGATACTTAAACTATACTTTCAAGAAATAAAGACATGACATTGTAAGATGGGACAAACGGCCTGCTTGGGGGGACCAAGTTGGGTTCAGGGGCTGCAGGGCTGGAAAACGTTAGGAATTCTTTGGCTGCTTCATTCAAACAGCAGAATTTGATGGACGTCATTGATTTGTAAGGTCGTGACTCTGGTCAGACTGGGAAACTATATTCAGGTTGTTTGTTTTTTTTGTTGCAGAAATGGATAAAAGAACACGGAAAGTTCTGGGAGTGAGCTGTAATTTGGACTCTAGTGGACGGTTACTGTGGACACGCGTCTGAACGGAAATAACTGAATATAGAAGAATATTGGTATCTATTTCTGGTTCATTCTGTCAATAGTGTGCTGTTTTGGTATTTCAAACGCCATTCTTTTTTCTACTGTTTAAAAAATTAACTCAAATAAAAGTTGGATAATAGAAAAAAATTGGAAGAATTTGAAAATGAGCACATCAAAACAATGTGTTCATTTAAAAAAATAAATAAAATGTTTACGTGAAGGCTTCTTTTGCAAACGTCAAAAAAAAAAATAGATACCCTTGGGATAATGCACAAAAGGCACTGAACAGGCCGCAAAACCAAAACACCCTCTGCACAGTCACTGAGATGTCCAGACATGAGTGTAGCTCTGTGGATCACACATATACACATCATAATATTTAGAACCAGGGCCGCCTCTCGCAAAAATTGATGCCCTAAGCTGATTTTGGATTTTATGGTGCTCCCCCCTCTCCAGAAGCATTGTGACCACAGTTTCTCTCTCTCTCTCCCTCAGCAGATGAAAAGCTGGTTCAGCATCTTGGGTACCAGCAGGTAAAAACTTGTGTAACCACCCAAACCTACTTAAACCCACAGCCCTCCACTATAACCACAGACAGTAAATCTTCAACGGTGAGATAGATGACAGACACGCGACATCATTTGTGACATGTTGACGCCTGAGTCATTTTCTGAACGGGTTTAATTTGTCTGTTTGAATTTTAATCCATGACAGAGCTGTGATTGCAGCGCATGCATTCAAATATGAAACACCTGCCTCCGACTAAGAGTACCCATCATTAAATCCCGATAAACTACATTGCTGTGTATTCAATAAAAAACACATGGCAGTATCTACTACACAATGCTTTTCTCCCCACAATATCAAACATCCTCATTGCAGTCAGCATTAATCACAAACGTATCGAGTAAAAGGAATTAGTTAGCCTTTTCAGCCTGCTTTATTAAAAGCAGTGTGTCATTTTCCGGTTGTTCTGTATGCTTAGTTCTTTGGCGTTATCTGCTAATATATGCGAAGCAGGAGCAAGAAAAGCCAACGAGATTAAAGAGTGAATAGACAATGGCTTCGTGCATCTGGAGTCAGCAAAGCCTCAGTAGGGCTTTTTGCTTAATAAGTGCGATTTGGACCAGCCTCTGCTCATACAGGCATATTCTGGAAGTAGGACATGTAGGAAGAAACTGTCACGAAGACTCCGTCTGCTGCTCTTTGTTCTGGTTCTTCCACAAATGAAGAAGAAGAAGAAACTGCCTTTTATTTTGTGGCACAGATTTCTGCAGCGAAACGCTGGCAAATGAAGCTGCATGGGGAAGATATTGATGAGTGCATCGGGACAAAAGCGCCGTGTCTTAAAAGCTCCCTCTTGGTGCCTGGAAATGGTGCATATTTTGTCAAGCAGACCACACGGCCATATTCCTGGCAACACTTGAATATCTTTTTTAGAGTACTCACAGGCAATTTTGGAAGCCATTAACCTCAAGAAGGCTTTATGGATCCTAAATGACTAACAATTAGAGGAAGCACAATTCATAAGAGTATCTGAGCAATCAACAGATACTAAACCGACTTCATTCACATCAGACAAACTGCAGGAGAGAGGATGGAGTCTCGCACGTCTGTGAAAAAGAGCTGAATGAACGCTGACACGTCCCCAACAATCCACTGATTTTAAACGCCGCAATCTATAAGCGCTTTTCAGGACAAGTGTGATGTTATTGAGAGGCTGGTACGCAAAGATGGCCACTTGTTCGGCGTGTTTCATTTCCGCTCTGCATAGATTCTTGCTTATGGATAGATTTTATTCAAAGTATCTTCTCCCTCAGTGCGTTTCATCCGTCAGAGAAGAGACTGGACAGGAACTGAGATACCATCTTCAGTTGATGGCAGAAACGATTTTAATGCAGTAAAAGAAGAAATGTAAAGTGTTTCATATTTTAGTATACCGAGTAAAGCGGAAGGGTTGAATTAATTAATCAATTGTTAAGCAAATTATCAAACCGGTACTTTAAATGATAAATTCAAAGATACATACATTTGTAATAAGTCAGATCCGGTTGTTGGGCTTAAAAAGAAATAGTTTACTTTAAAATGTTGTGTACCAGAAGCATTTCCTTTCTTTTTTGTTGATAATACGAACACAATTTGATTAAGGTTAAGTTTTTCTCCTCAAAAAGTTTAATTAAAATACTACAAACTCTGAATATAGAAGATCTGATATTTTAAGACTTTGAAGAAGTTTGAAGAAGTCAACTTTGAAGAAGTTGATTTGAACATATTTGTTCAAATCAAACTGAATTAAATAAGAAACAGAAACAGTGAGAACTAATAAACAATGTTTCATGCAGGTGGTATTGGTTCTGTGAATACTTTGGAATCCATCTATTCTGGGAAATAAAATTTAGGCCTATGCTGTCGTCCCTGACAGCAAGGGAATATCTCCGAAACGCCCCTAATCCACTGCGTTGTACAAGCAATTCCCCTGATTGAACGCCTCAAAATAAAAGAGAGCAGTGGTTTTTTTTTCATAATAAGAGCTCCCCCTAGTGAGTAAGACATGAACTAGTAGACAAAAATGTGATATATACTAGATAGTTCTCCTCCAGTTAATGCATATTCACCAAATCTGGACTAAATCGGACTAACGGTTAGGAGGTTATGTCCAATAAACAGTGATTCCTCGTTAAAAAAAAAACAACTGCTCCCCCTAGTGAGTAAAATGTGATATATGCAAGAGTCGATTTGCAAGGGTCGAACCAACATTTCCCAAAATCAATCAATTTCTTCCTCACACTGAGGTCTATGTGAGTCTGAAATTTGAAAAATGATCCATGAAACGTTTTTTGAGTTATCACGTACAATCTGCGACGGCGGCGACGATGATTTCATAACATCACACATCAATTCAGGAGCCTCTGAGACGTGCGTCTGTGTTTCTCTCTCCACCACTGAAAGAAAACTGTCTCGACCGTAAAAATGTAGCCGGATGATTTAATTAATCACCTGATATTTGAAGGAGATCAGGTGATATACTTCACCTGTAAAGACGATGTGTCGGATTTGACAAACAGGAAGTTCATCTGTTCTGATGGACTTTTATTTTCTTATTGCGCCAGTGTGATCCTCTTTTTACGTTTTATTACGTCGCATACATTCATAACAGCACGCGCCTTTTTCTGCGTGCCCTGGCTCACAGATCAGGCGTTTTGCGCCTGCAGCAGTTACGTAACTCTGCCGGGAGCTGATCCGTAAAGCCAAGCACCGGGTCAGTTGTTGCGACTCACACTCGCAAATGTAAAACATCTCTAGCCACTGCGGGGAAGCAGGAACCCAGAGGAACCCCAGAAGATAACAATTCCCCCTTTAATTATTCAACAAAGACAAGAATTTAAAGTACAGGCAGCGTGGGATCAATTATTTACCCTGCTCCATTATTGACATGAGAAGCTGGAACATTCATTGGAACTTTGTTTTCTGTGTCTGACGGATAGAAAAAAACTGCATCTATTTCTTTGAGTGACTCTCGGGGTTTGCAGAGCTCCTACTCAGGCGGCTCGTGTTGTATGTTTGTGAATGTGCGAACGCGATCCTGCTTTGACTCGCTTCATTTTGTCGAGCTAATCTGTCATCGCCCCCGCATTGATTAGCGTTTGCTCTGGGGCAGAACCAACGCAGGGATTGACCCGTCATCTCCATCATCAATATGTATGGCTGACCCTCCTGACCTTGAGTAAAAACAGACTAGACAAAAAGCAAAAGGCCTCCCTGAGCGCACCTCCCTGTTTGTTTGTGTGGTGTGGGGATAAATAGCTCCTCCCCTGTGAGTGGTAAGTGAACTTTATGCAGCGCCGCCCCGAGTCCGATTGGTGCCTTAAGCGGAATTTGGTTACGGTGAAATAGTAAATTTGACCTATAAAATATATAAGTATAAGAATATATTTAATACAGCTGTTATTGAAAAATGAGATAATGAGATATGAGAAATGAGATAATGAGAAAAAAAATTATTGAATATATTATCATTATCAACTAATGAATAAATAATAAAATAAGAATATCCATAATTACAGGATTACTATTTTTTTATTACAGGCAAATATAAATTATTTGTCCATAAATTCCAACTTCCATGACCATCAGCCGGTCAGATTGCTGCTTCTGTTCGTCAGACATGAATGCAGGTTGAAGAAAACGTGTTTAACGACATCAATGAATGACAATAAAGTCTCTCTGGAAAATCAGCTTTGTAGAATTGCCAGTATGAGCCGTTACAGAAAATTAATAACTGCATGAATGAAGGTCCAGAACAAGTCGAGGCAGAGACTCTCCTCCTCTCTCTGTCTGGTGTTGTGATGTGTTGCTAATAAATGAACTTTCAGACTTTTATTCAAACATACCCGCATTTGAAGCTCTGCATGTATCTCTATCTCGCAAGCTCTCTCTCTCTCTCTCTCTCTCTCTCTCTCGCTCTCTCTCTCTCTCTCTCTCTCTCAGCAGACAAGCGGCGTGCATTGTGTCCGGGGTCCCGCAGTTCAAATTTTAATGACAATATATGTGACCACCACGCATTTTCCCCCGGGTAATGGTTTGGTGTCGTGGTTTTTTTCCTGAATCAACTTATGTCCCATGTGTTTCCATTATCAGGACAATAACTGATTGAATCTTGTGCCCGATGCTGATAATAAATAACCTGCAGCTGGATTTCAGGCCAATGAACAAACATGGATTCATTCCTCAGGCTAACGCGTGAGTAAGGTCAGTATTTATCTGATGAACTAGATTTTTGACAAGAATATGATCCATGCACGGAGAGTAGAGATGTGCATGCATGAAATATGAAGCAACAGGGTTTCTTTTTTCTTGCAGGAATACCGCCTGCGTCATACGCCCCGGCAGCTTCATAAGACCAAATTCTTTTTCATGAAGCCCAGGCTGACAGCTTATCCAATTATGGCAACAGAAACAATGGATACACAGGAGTCAACTATTAAATTGCCTGATGTGATTCAATGTGGCCCCTTCCACATGTGTAAAATTGACAGTGTGATTTCTAACCCAGCTCCCAGCAGAGATTATGTCCCTTAAGGCTGCTGCTGCTGCTGCTTCAGATCCATGGGCTGTGTGCCAGACGAGGAGAGTGAATCCTCCTCGGTGTCTCCGCTGTTTGCTGCTGCAGCAGAAATCGCTGGTGAAAGCCTCTTAAAAGCAGAGGGATCTTTTTGAACATCTTTATGTTTGAGATTGTAAAGTGCAGCGGTTGGTAACGGGGACTGATGCCGTTTAGAGGTGATAATAAGAGTATCCGGCAACAATGATTATTTTGGTGAGACAGTGAATATAAATGTGTGATAAATATAAATGAACAAGTCCGTGTCACAATCTTCCTACAGGCTTTTGTAAACGTGCATAATGTTTAATGTTTAATAGGACTTTCTCAATAGCCATAGATATTGCGTCCTCTTCAACGGCCTTTTTAACCCGCAGTGTCCCCCATGGTTCCTTCCTTTGCACTCTTTAGCAAATATATGCGACCACTGGGTAATATTATGAGCAGGTTAAGTCACATTTTTAAATAAGAAAGTGACTGAAATGCTTTCAACCAAACAGTTGCGCTGGACATTAAAGGGTAAAACACTTTAAAGAGCCTTCCAGCACTCAGCTATTGTTGCTGTGAATGTCAAGTCTTTCCAAAGTAGCAGGATCGTCCCATAATAAGTGGTGGAAGATTTGCTGAAGACGCAGGGGTGTAAATGTACTCGAATCCAAAACAGAGCACTAAAGAAATGCTTAAAACTCTCCCGCAGCGCAGTGCCAACAATTCAGACTATGTGGAAAAAAAAATGCAATTAATCAGATGCTTTATAACGGAATGACTTGAAACGCATCTCCCAAATACATCTTTGCTGTGGAAATCATTTTAAGATGTTTCATTTGAAAAGGATTTTGCATGGGAGCAAATCAATGAAAATATATTTACAATACAAACCTTAACCCTTAAACTGTGTCTGTATCCGAGGGGATACAGTCGTTTGACAGACTGGAGGAGAGGGAGTGTTTCACACCACGAGAAACACTTAAGGGGGGATAGGTCAAGTACTCAGGTCATGTGACTTTATGCCAGCAAGGTCTATGTGGGTATAACATTCAAAAAAGACCAATGAGGAAGTTAATGAACTATAGATAGTTATCGCATTAACACAAAGGATCTGGGGTGGCGGCGATGACGATTCCATAAAAGCTGAGGGTAGAGGATGTTGGGTGAGATGAATCGAATTGAATTTCACTACATTTTCTGAGCTAAGTAATAAAACACATGTATTTATATACAAGATCAATCCGTTAAGATTAATTTGAGACAATTTGGTCAGTCAAAAAAAACTGTGTTGTTTGACATAAAGCTCCCCTGATGAGTGTAATATGAATAATTACAGTAAATTATGGGGGGAAACAAGTTAAATCTCATTTAGGTGGTTTATATGAAGTAAATTAGGACTAAATTGTACAAATTAATCGTAAGTACTATGTGAAAAATCGTTTTTCGTAAAAAGCTCTCCCTAGTCTTCATTTGCACCAAAGTTGAAATAAATTGGACAAACCATAGAAAAACTATGAAAAACCCCAAGCTTTGGGAGATAAAGCTCCCCCTACTGTCGGTAATTTACAACCAACTTTCCCAAAATCGATCCAGTTCTTCCTTACACCAAGATCTATGTGGATATAAAATTTGAAAACCGTTCATGAAACAGCTTTTGAGTTATCTTTTTGGGGATACCGTAACTCTCCCTAAAACTAACCCAGTAGCTTTTTGCATAAATCATTTGTTATATGTTCTTTATAGGTTTGACAGCATCACCTCAAAATCCTATTTGTTTACAAACATATGGATTTTACTTGGCGGAATGAACACCCCATTGTCACTCCTCAAATGAGGAAATAAAGGTCAGTAAAATTCAGTTGTAAAAATCATCTCAGTGTTATTTCAAAACGGAATTTTGACTTACGTGTTCAGATACCTAGATTCTTCTTTTCAGAGATGTGAAAATAAGTGAAAATGAAACACCTTCCTAAGTTTAGAGGTGTTATATACAGTGATACATAGCACTGTTGTAAATAAAGGTTCTTACATTCTGTGAGGCAAAGTGCAAACTAAGAAACCATTAAAACCTCCTCGTTAAATAAAGCATTTTATACTCGAGGGGGGTTTAAATGTTTTTGTTCATATCAGTGTTTAGTTAGCTGTGCCAGGACATCTAAGAGCTTTCTGCACAATTCACCAATCAAAGGCACAGCTTACCTTCAACACGATGGGAGTTGTCACCAACAGAGGTAGGTTGATGTGACAGCCAGCGAGCCAAAGAATGAAGGGAACGCAAATAAAACTGTCATCACCTTGAAAATGTTGTTTTCTCAACTTTCTCAGTTTTTGCCTTGTCAGACAGTTATAATACTGGCTAGTTGAGGATACAACAAACATGTGGTCATGCTTAACAAATTGTGTCAAGATCATTAATTGAGAACTAAAATCAAACTTAATTCCACTCATTAAATGCAGGATGTTGGTTTGACAGAAGATAAGGAGAGGGGAAGATGGAAACAGAGGATCTGCTGTGGCGACCCCTATTGGGAACAGCTGAAAAAAGAACACTCGTTACACTTGGATGCAGGGCAGCGTTTGACTGGTTCCATTGGTCCAGTTCCGGTGGTCTACGTCAGTATTTATCTGCATATAACCGGTATAAGGAGAATAATAATAATAATGTTGGTATTGGTAATAATACCCTTTTTTTCTTTCTATATATCACTTTTGAAAATGAAAATGAAAGTGACAAACTGTGGACAGGAAAGGGAAAGGAAGGACAACCTCCAAAAAGGTTCTGATTCCTTCCTGGTGGCTCAAGGCGATTCGTTCCTCCTCATCTTTCCCAACTGATTCTCTATAGTTTTGCATTTTGCTAGTGTCCTGGTCTCTCCTGGCAGCATGATGTGGTTTCTGCGGCCCGTTCAGATTACACAGGTAATGAAGCTCCTCCAGGATGACACATCCATACGTGCCACCACAAGAAAGTTTACTGTGTCTCCTAGAACAATCTCGAGTGCGAAGGTGATACAAGGAGACAGGCAGTAACACGAGGACAGCCATACCGGACTGTATAAGGAAATCAACTCAGCAACAGGACCAGACCCCATGAGGGCAGCATGAGGGCCAAATGTCCTCTAGTGGGAACAGACCAGCACCGTACAGCTGGACTGATGTTCACCACAGACCACCAGAATGAAGAATGCCCCGTTCTCCTCAGAGATTAGAGCAGGTTCACACTGAGCTCATGTGAAAGACATGAATGAGTCTGGAGATGGTGGCAGGACCGGTTTCGGGGTGGGTCATTGATAGTCTTGGGAGGCATATCATTTGAGGGTCTCACAGACCTCCATGTGTTAGCTAATGGTACCCTGACTACAGTTAGGTCCCAGTATGAACTCTTCAGACCCACCTTCAGACCTTGCGCTGGTGCAGTGGACCGTGGGTTCCTCCTGGTCCAGGATGATGCCCAGCATCACGCGATCAGAGTGTGTAGGCAGGTCCTGGATGATGAAGATACTGACGACCACAGACTATCCAGGTACTCACTGATGTCCTAATCCAGGTCTTGCAGGACATCCCTCAAAGCAGCATCTGCATTCTTATGAGGAGCAGGTCCAGATGTTGTCAGGAGTGCCTACAAGCATGTGGGGGTCAAACACTGTGCTGAGATGCTTTATGAGTTAAATATATACTCATATTTATATACTTTATTTTGTTTTTAATGAACTACTCAATGTAAGTATACCAATAAAGATTTTCAAATTTATAATTGTAATCATCAAGATGCCATATAAAATGTAAGTGTTCCCCCTTTTTTGCTGAGAAGTGTAAAAACAAACAATCATAAACAATAACGATAAATCAAATATAAAAGCAACACGATGAAATGGAAGCTCAGACAAAATCAGGATATGCTTTAGGATTTATGTTTCAAGATGAGATTGAAAAGAAGGCAGTGACTCAGACAACCTGATCTCCTCAGGCAGGTTATTCCAGGTTTGGTGTTCTGATGGCGAAGGCTCCATCCTTTTCGCTGATTGCCCACTGAAGTAAATTGACCATAAGCTGTCTGTGTTGTCTTATAAGCTCTATAAACTTGATGGTGCAATGAAAACTACAGGTCGATCTCACTTCCTGGAGGTCTGTTGATCTTTTAGAATGACTCTGGTGAACTTTCTCTACAAAAACTAAATGATGTTTAGACGTCTTTACTCAGTACATTTGATTATTAGTCACCTCAACCCACCACCTACCTAGAAGCAAGATTATGAAAACAGAACCGAGGTCATGGATGAAGGAAATCGGGGAAACAGAAATCGAATTAGCCCAACACAACATGTTGTTCTGCTCTTCCCCATCAGCCGTCATCTTCATCAGGTGTCATTGTTCCTTATCTTCTTCCCTCAGGAACTGTCCTCCAGCCACGACACTCATAGCCAAACCAATTTACCCACATCCAACAATCCAATCCACTCAACAATGTATCTGTGTCAATGTCAGAGAGCGAGGGGAGGCTGGCGCCCAATGATCTTTGAAATGTAATTGATTGCTTGAAGGAAATAATTGAAATTTGCACAAGAAAATGCTTGTTTGACTGATGGCGGTAAATAGAAGTGAAATCATAACCTGTTCTAGAGCTAAAAATGTACCGTTTAACTCAAACTCGTCCTCCTTGGATTACTTTTAAAGTATTGTATGAACTTGAGCGTATCGATTGCTCTGATGGTCGCCTGAGGAGCGCTAGGGGTGTCATAACAGCTGGAAGGCATGTCCTGACCTGACTACGCTACCCTGGTGATGTTATACTGAGACGAGCAGAGCCCAGTCCAGAAAGCACATAAATAATTCACTCTGATCTCACTCCGGCCCACATGCAATTTAGCTTGTATCCCCGATGGCGCCGCCAAAAGACAGAAAGTGTTTTGTTTTACGCGTCCAAAGGGAATCCAACTAGGTGATTTGAACAGGAAGCTATCTGCCTCCATGCTAGAAGCAGATGAGAGCAGGTGAAAGAACTGCTGCACTCATCAATATTCATGCAATAAGGTTTATGCAGGAGGGAGGGCATCACAGCCTGACACAACTATTACAACATCCATAGCAGGAAATCCTGCCAGGACAGAAAATAATTCTTCTTCGACCTTAACGAACAGGCTAATATAGCTCTCTCGGGGTTTTTACAGTCACTAATTGTGGCAATGTAAATTAAATCATAAGGAATTACTTCTAGCGAAACATTTTAGGAGGCAAAGACTGGAGCAGTTGGGGACCAAAAACAGAGCTAAAACCCAAAAATGAAATACTCAGAGTACCCCACCATTATTTCGTTAATGTCTTTCTTTTACATTCTAATGTTGGTGCTACCAGCCTACCCATTTATATCTAGTGCCGGTCCCAAGCCCGGAAAATGGGATGTTCGTTTCAGGAAGGGCATGCAACGTTAAAACTAGGCCAAATCAATATGTGGAGGACACGATCTGCTGTTACAACCCTGAAACAAGGGAAGGAGCCCGAAGAAGTTGCTTTTCTTTCTTTTGTTCTTCTGTAACGATGACAGTCCAGCTGTGTTGATTGATAAGTATATCGTTTAAGAGTGAAGACAGAAAGAACCAATTTAAGTTGTCCCTTTTAATTCCATTTTCAGTTAATGAAACAGCTATAGCAAATCAAATGAATAAATGAAAATAACATAGAATTCCGACAATATTAAAAGGCCTCTCTCGATTATAAAGGAGAGAAAAAAATATTGGACATAAAATATTTGATATACTATTAATAGATACCCTACTCTGAGACTTATTCCATGCATAGAATGCGCCGAAATGTATGTAACCATGAAATTGATCAAACAAAGAAATGCCAGACTAGTACAACTGTAACATCAGTAACAAACAGTTATTGAGTTATTCCTCGGAGAAAAAAAAATCCCTGACAAACAGATCCCTCTTCTATATCCTCCTCCTCACTATATATGTAGCAGGGGAGAATAAAAGTGAATGATAGACTTGCCCTCACATCCTTTTTCTCTGGCTGTCAATAGTTGTGCTAAATTTCCTTTTCTACTGCAGCAGACAGGCAATAGTGATGCAAAAGCCAAAACACACTAAGAAAAACATACTACAAATACTACAACATAAAACATTTGGAATCGCACACATCTAAGCTAAAATATAAGTGTTTGGTTTATTTTAACATTGTGCTCGCCTGATTAATTTCAGCCTATTTTCTGTGATCCAATCACAAACCGCAGCCAAAACAGGAACATCTGAATACGTGCATCAATATTAAGTGTCCTCTGGAAACCCTTCTGTTGTGATTTAGCAGCGCTTTTTCCTAGTGTTTTATGTTTTAGTATTTGCAGCGTGTTCTCCAAATGCTGCACATGTGTTCTCAAATTGATTTTTAAATTTGCTGTTGTTTTTTCTATTTGCATGTGGGATCTTCTGTTGCAGTGCATTTTCTTCTGTGGGCCACCATGTTTTAAACACTTTGAAAATGGTAAGAAAAAGACTAAATCATCTTAAAGGACAGCATGGCAGACTATTGTTAACATTTTTGATTTGTTATTTTCAGTCATGTCATTTCACCAGGGGAAACTGCAGTCCCGTCAGTGATGCTCCCCTCAAATCATCTCATGGTGTAATATCTATTTATATCGTCCGCGGTGACAACAGTCTCAAGAACAGTATCACTCAGGCACATTGTAAGCAGAATAAACTCGTGAATATACAAAGTCTTGAGTTAAAAGAAAGATCACATTGTCGAGAGAGAGAGCTCGTTTCTTCTTCTCTGACTAAATGAGACTTCAGATTGGAAAGTGGCAGATGTGAGTCTGGGAGTCTATACAGTTCCAAATCTCAGTGCGCTTTTTAGTTATTTTTTACTTTCCGTCTATTCTGCAACTGTAAATATACACAGAAATAACAACATTGTTAGTCACGTTCCAAACGTTGCTTTGCCTCAATGTAACACAAGAGGTTTCTACTGAAATGTCTGTATCAACCTCTTGCTAACAGATGTGTCAACAGAATAAACTTTTATCCAAACATATTAACCATAATTAGTGAAAATTAAGTAGTATTGTGGTTCCTGTTTGTACTGTTATCATGCTAGATTACAGTGTAAATCAAGTAAAGACTATGAATATGTACCGCCACAGGGTCCTATTAGCATTGGTATAAGTTAGCTTAGCCGCTAGCAAAATACGGCCAAAAAACAGCACTCTAACTTCAACTAACACACAAAAACTGGAATTAACAACCAATTTTCCCTTATCAACTGTGTCCCTCTGGACTTAACTCATTCATATGTATATTTCTTAGAATTATAATGCTTATTTACCTGTAAATATACACAGACATAGCGACATTATTAGTCACGTACCAGTTGTTGCCTTGCCTCACTGTAACACCACAAAGTGTTTCTACTGACAGAAAGCGCTCAGTCACAAACGCCCCCATGTGGTGAATCCGTGATACTACATGAACATTTCCAACATGTCTATGTCACCTCTTAATATAAATAAATAATAATACATTTAATTTATAATGCACTTTACATTTGGATCAAATCTCAAAGCACAATCTCAGAGCACAATAAATACGTCACATGATAAGCATTCATATATGAATAACATGAATTATGCTCTGAAAAAACTAAATAAACAAATATGTAAGGGGTGTCATTATTTTCAAGTGAGTATTCTCACATAGAGTTTTTCAAAAGATCAATTTATGTCTTCTAAATTATGAACAACTCTTATTGACAAAATACACAGCAAGAATATTAAATCTGCACTCCACGTGGGTAATCACCTTATTGAATAAAAATCACCATGTTGATGCAATAAAGAAATCACCATTATATGCAATAAAGTTTTTTTCCAAATGCTGAAATGATTTTAGATAATCAGCTCCCCAAAACTAAATAAAAACAGGTTGTTACAATGACTCATCAATAATTAAGAGTGACAGCATATCTAACACCATGACTAATACTGCTACAAATATGTGCCTCTGCTTGGACACCAGGGAGGATAGGGGAGGAAATCATAGATTGTGAATAATCAGGTCGAGTCTGAGCGTGTCGACATATTATCCCACAGCGACTTTGACAATCCTGGATATCAATTTAATCATGTGTCTCTAAGACTGTAAGAGATCCTTGACATGTTCTCCAGAGGAGATCGAACCCCAGCAACATTCTTCTCTGATCAGCTCTGTTAAGGGGAAAATCCCCTGTAACTGATGGCAGAGACAGAGTCTCGCCGGCAAATCAGTTTAAAAACGGTGACGGGTGTTGACAGAGGTTGCCGGGGAGACGCATCTCATCAGTCCTCGCTGCTGCTCATCAGATATGCCTGCATCACCCTGGCATGAAGCTGTCATCTCCATTCGCTATGCTACATGCTGCTCTCTTCCAGTCACAACTGAATCCACACGGTCCCCCTGCAGTCTATTCTAATGACGCGTTTGGTGTGTGAATATGTGACGTTAACTACGTTTTTGAACTTTTGGGCTGTTTTTGGCCAAACTCTGGATTGTAGCCGAGATGGCCCTTATTATCTCCATCTAGGGCGGAATGGCTGAACATGTTCCGAGGGGATGGATAGAGAAAAGCCCTGAAGAGAAATGACTATCAGGATGGTGGGCCTATATTCAAAGTTTTTCTTAGCTGGACGTGGATAAATCTGTAAAAAAAAATAATTAAAATTAAAATTAAAATTAGTAGCCACTTATCTGATGATCGGTTATTTGTTTCCCGACACCTGCAGTCCACATGTCAAAGTGACCTTGAGAAGATACTGAACCCCATGTTGCTTCCAATGGCGGTTCAGTTGGTGTGTGCATGATGGCGTGGATGATGGTTGCCACGAGCGTGACAGCCTCGGCCATCACTGTGTGAACGTTTGTGTGATTGGCTAAATGCTGGCTTTCAATGTAACAGGCTTTTAACCTGTTTTGCTCTTCAAAATATTCCTGAAGCATTTTTGCTGTGGGACAGGAAACATCATCCTGCTAAAAGGAACTTTTCCCATGGGGGGGATTCTGTGTTCTTGGAGTAGTGTTTCCTTGTGCAATCCCTTCCCCAGGTAGACGGGGTCCAGTTCTGATGTTGATCATTGTAGGAGCTTGGGGATCTTAACAGGGATCAGCAAGGGCATTTTGACTGGTGTACTTTAACACCAGCCCATATTTAGAACGCTGCCACACACTGTGTGTTCCAACAGCTTTAACTTTTTCAGCTATAGTCGCTTTTCTGTATGATCGGACAACACAGGCTCGCCGTTGGTCCCTGTGCATTTTAGTGAGCATTAACCCCCATCACCCAGTTGCCAATTCACAGGATGTTCTGTCATAGACCACTTTTAGTAGGTACTATCGCTGCAGGGCAGGAACACCCAACAAGACCTGGAGATTCTCTGACCCGGTCATAGAGCCGTAAGAATTAGCTTCTCAAAGTTGCCCAGAGCTTCACACTTTCCCATCTTTCTTCCCACTGACAGCTGCCATTGCAACAACATCATCAAACCTGTCAGTGGTTTGATGATGGCTTTACTGTTGGTGTTTTGATTTCACGACGATAACAGAACCACACTCTGTGGTATATCGGTGGATAGCCTCTAAACAAACAATGACGGCTGGATAGGAAACTTTTTTGACTAGTTTTGTCTGGAATGCATTCTGAATTTGACTTGGTCAACAAAGGATCAGCACAACTTTCTCTTCTCCTGTCTCTGTGGCTGAATGCAGCCTGTGAATAATTTGAGTAAATAATACACTAAGTGGCGGTGCCAGCCTGCCAACTGAAGCAGCTTCCTCATCCAAGGAGCTGCCCATCCTGAACCTCTGTATCCTGGTCCACAATCCAACACACCGCTCAGATCGTTCTGCAGAGTTGTTTTGAATCTCACTTGATCTGTTAATGCACTTCTCTGTCTGTCAGGTGCATGCTGTCATTGCAGGTGGATGAAAGCGTAGTTGCTGGAGCCATGTTTGTGGTGCTGCCTCCGCTGGAGGGCTGAACGCTGTCTCGTATTGACAACCTGTGCTTTAACCTTGGGAGGTGTCGGCTGCATGATTGATGGCACCTGGATGCCAAGCACAACGAAGATAGGATGATCGATCTGGCCTGGACTGACCGAGACCTCAGTGCGCCTCTCCGACCCCCTAAATGGTCAGAGCAGAGAGGAGGTATTACATCACATCACATTTATGTTGTCGCAGGTTTATTTATGTGTTGCTTTTTTATTAGAAGATTGAAAGATTTTTTTTTATCGCCAGCCATCACCATTTTAAACTCATGGCCTCTTGAAAACGTGATCAGTGACTTTGCCTACGGTCATAACCCTCCATCTATTTTTAATAATAATTTATTCTTTGCAGTGTCACAAGGAGGCCGGAGCCTATCCCAGAAGAGATAGGCAGGAAGAAATAAAGTCATGCTCACGTTCACCAAATCACCCATAATGCAGGTGGGTGGACGATGTGGAACAAGCAAGACCACCCGTGGGTACCCATGCGGTTACAGGAAGAACATGGCAACTCCATAGAGAAAAGCCTGAGGTCCTGGATTAGAACCCTAACTCCATGGAGACACCCATCCTCACTAATACATACACATTAAATGGGCACAGTGTGCAGTTGCTTTCCAAAGACTGGAAAAGATGGACGTCTGATTCTGAGCTGAAGTTCTTCAGCGGTTCCTGAGAAAAAGGAAAATTCCTGAAAATGACAAATAATGATAATTTTACAGACAGTTATCAAAACTCCCAATTCAAATCATCATCACTCCTCACAGCTGTATTATTCCTAACATCACATTGATGATCTGTCCTAGTTTGGAATGACAGCGCTGACATCTCCTGGACAACAAACGGACCTGCAGGAATGAATTGAATCATAAACAAATCCAAGGACCCCTTAAGAGCTGACAGTCCAATAAATTAGTGGGGTTTGATAAATCTGATTTATTATTGCCGAGGAGGTTGTGTTTTTCCTTCAGAGGCGGCCCGTTTTCTTGTAAGTAGGATTGGCGGCAGGATTTTCATGGAACTTGGTGGGGAAGTTGGGCATAAGTGAAGGAATGACAAAACAATTTTGGAGCGGATGTAGATATTTATGTGGATAATGAATTTTGTTTAACTTTCTTTAACATTAGAACTTTTTTTTTTATGTGTAATTTTTCTGTCTATTGGGGAAGAACTAGCCGTAGGATTTTCATGGTACTTGGTAGGACTGTTGGGCTTCTTTAGTTTTAGAGGGGATTCAGATAAAGAGGCAGGATAATGTTTTTTTTATTCCTTTTGGTCTATTTTTGTCGGATTCACATAACCTACCGTGAAACTGGGTTATATGTGATTCTAAATCATGGTAAAGTTTTATCTATCTTTCTAGTTTGTATAATATTACAATACTTTATATTTAAATGTATTATGTTAACGGCCCTGTCATTGAAATGAGAGATGAATGTTACATTCTTTAAATACCTACTCCAAGGAATGAATCTTTTCTACCAGCATTTGTTTGTTTGTCAAGAGGAAAAGTTAAGTAGAAAATGGATATTGATGAATTTTTGGAGGTATTAAGGATATGATGCATGCAATGATGCATTAGACTCTGATAGTGATTCAGATCATTGTCTGGATCTATATTTTATATATTTTAGAAAAGTCTGGGACGTTATGGGATCGTCATCGCTGCTGCAGGTCCTCCGTGTTAACCCGAGGACTCACGAAGGATTTCACGCATCATTTTCAGCTCTTATGCCCACATAGAACTTAGAACGAGGAAGAACTGGAATGATTTTAGGAAGGGTCAGTTGTATTTTTCCCACATTTGGGGGAGTTTTATCTCCAAAGGTTTTCGGGTCATAAATTCTCAACTGTTGATCCGATTTAGACGAAATTTGATGCATAAGAATCGATTATTATTATTTTCACTCTACTAGTTCATATTTTACTCCCTGGGGGAAGCCTTTTTGTTTTTTAAATTAAAAACACTTTTGGACATTACCACATTTAATTTGAGGAGTTCAATCAGGGGGATTGTTCGTACGATGCAGGGCATGGGAGGCTTTTCGGGGATACATCTTTGATGTCAGTGCCGACGACGTAGGCCTATAGTTTTATGATGTTTTTTTTTTATCGTGCAGTACAGCAAATACAACATATTTTCCTCTAACATTATGGATATTGCTTACAGTGCTGGGATTAATATTACACTGTGAAATCCCTCTATGCTCTACCACACATCAGAGCTCTCTGGATCCAGCAAATAAATGAATGAAGGAGCTACTGGACTAATAGTTAAACTCTAAAGATTCTAAAGATCTAGGGTTAGGTTTCCACGTCCAGTGAGTCACATCATGAGGATCGAACTGGTCATGGGTTTAGGTGCAGTGATATGATGGGGGGCACCAAGCTGCCGTCAGTGTGTGATTTTTATTGCTTTCATTTGAGCTGTTTATATTTTGATATCTGATTCCGATTTTACTTGTTATTTTTTACTTACATGTAAAGCAACCTTTGAGTATTTATGAAAAGTGCCCTATATTATTATTATTATTATTTTCATTATCATTATTATTATTATTATTATTATTATGCTCTTTTTACTGTCTGATTGACATTGGAGGCAAAAAAAAATTGCTTTTCAGACATTTAGATGCAATAGTGTTGACCAATTTCCACTAGAGGTCACTGTTTCATGTTCATCTAAAAACCTTGTTGATCAGATTCAGAATCAGCTTTATTGGCCACAAGTGCCTTCATATATAAATAATATGATTCTAGTTTTTCCATGCTCGCAAGGTGCATACAAAGGGGACAACATGGGAATAACAGCATACATTATGGTCTATATGCATTTCAAGTATTTGGATGTTTTAGTGCAGAGAATGCAATGATGAAAATAAATAGAGTACAGTATTTACATAGAGCAGAACGCAGGTGAGCATGAAGTAAGTGAAGCAGCAGTGCCTATTATACATAACTGAATGTGCATTTAGCTGTGGGATGGTCTGCAGTGGAGGTAGTGGGTGATTTATTCTCCTGGGGTTATATACATTTTTTTTAAACTCTTTATCAGTGTGACGAACTGAAACCGTTCCCATGGCAAGATGTTTTTCTCTGATGAGCCCTTTAGCGCCTGCAAGACGGGAGATGTTGGAACATTCCGCATCCACGGTGGATGGCTGATGGATCCATTTTCTCACCCTTGATACCAAAGAGCCTCGATGACAGGTGTGGCAGAAACCTCCTATCACCTCTGAGGAAGGCTGAGCATTTTCTAGAAGATTTAGAGCAACATTTTGCTTTAAAGGACCATACCGGCGTTTTTATGTGTTTTGAGTGGAGTATGACTAGCATGGTGTTGTTGTGGTTAACACTTTGACCCCACAGCAAGAAGGTACAAACCCAGATCTGGCACCCTCTGTGGAGTTCGCATCTTCTTCTCACGTTTCCTCTAGGTGCACGACCCTTTTGCACAGTCCAGTGCAATGTATGTGTGAGCATGTGAAAGTGCTGACTTGTCTTTATGTGTCAGCCTTGTGATAAACTAGCAACCTTTGCTTGGTTTTACCTCATCTTCACCAAGTGTCTGCTTAGAAAGATTCCTCTGGAAAAGATAAATAAATATTGGACTCTGTATCCCATGAGTCTTAGATGGGTCAGATGTTGCTGCATGGCTAGAACGTGGTTGTCTTGCCAGAGATCTGGAGGCTGTATGAGAGACGTCTGATGTGGGTTGCCTCTGTTCCCAGTCCAGGAGCTTTGCGGCTGTCTTTGCTCCAGTAATGGGCCGTACATTCAGTTAATTATAGGATCTATTATGGGCAGAATTTATGTAACTGATAAATGGATTGATTAAGAACTCATTTCTGGGACTTGTTCCATGTAGATCAAGTTTTTCTGGTGACGATAAGAGCATTGTTATGGAACAAGAAAGGGCAAATCTACAGATACCGATGCGTTGATTTGTCTTCTGGATATGATTCATTAGTGAGAAAGCAGGTAGCCATTGGAGAAATGTTTTGTGGTTATTACTCATAAATGATCAGCGATAACATTATAACTGCTCACAGAAAAAGTCGGGAAAACATTGATCGTCTTATTACAGCGGTGTCTGTCAGCGGACGGGATGAATTAGGCAGGGAGGGAACATTTTTGTTCTTGAAAGGTAATGATTTGGAAGCAGGAACAATGGGTGACCGTGAGGATGTGAGAGACTTTGACAAAGTCTGGTGGTTAGACATCAAGGTCAGAACCTCCAGAACATCAGGTTATGTTGGGTGTTTCCAGTCTGCAGTGGTTCGTAGGTACTAAAGCAGTCTAATAAAGGACTAATAGTGAACCGGAAACAAGGTTAACAAGATTAATTCCACACCGGGAGCAGAGTTTAGACTGTGTTGTCTAGCGGTCACAAATAATGAAAGAACTAAATGAATGAATGAATGGATGGATGTCTGGTTCCCACAGAGGAGCTACTGGAATGGTAAATTCTAATATAAAGTTTTCGGAAAGCACGATGCAGCAAAGGCTGTGAAAGAAATGTGACTAATTGATCATTGATCAACTTCCGATTCTCTCTGAGTTATAAGACACAGTTTACTGCTCTATTCTTGAAGGTAGAAGCAAATGGTTTGTTGTTCATTACTCACACAACTGTTCTATTCCTTCTATAGGGAAATAATGCATGTCATATTTTTTGAAATAGAATCAATGACCCCATAGAAGGTGACCTATAGTTCAACAGATGGACACCATACTCCAATCTCCTAATATGTCACCCAATGTATGCCTGAAGAAGATTGGCCATCCAGTCAATCAAAGCCGTCATTGCTTATTGCGTCAATCTATCTCCACTCTGGTAATAATTCCTTTGAGAGCAACTTATCCTTTTCTGTGATCAGGTTTGGTTTTGTCCTATACTGTACTAATATAGTACCTACATTTTTCTTTACAGCAAAATCTTCCATCACAAGAGCCACACAATGAGGAAGGCAGTTTTAATGTTATGGCTGATCAATGATCAATGATAATCTCAGCTTTGCAGGAAGCACCACCGTCTCATCACACACTGGAGAACCGAGCAGAAACCTAGATTTTACTCCTGACAGTTAATATTCATGTTCACATCAGAGTGCCATCTGAAGCAGCTGAACTGATTTTGTTGCACTGACTTATATGGACTAGTTGATAGAGATACGATGGCCTTCAGAGGGATTTGGAGCCATTAAAAGGCAATTCATCATGAGGAGATAAAAACGGATGTGGTCTTTGTTTCGGCTTTTATCCTCAGATGAATATTAGTGCTGAAAATGAGCGGAAACACGAAAATCTGCATTTGATGGATTTGTGTACACTGACTTTTCATGTCTTATTATCCTTGATTCAATGCGGAAACTTTGAATGTCAGACTGAATCAATTTTTGACACCACGCCAAAACGGATGGAGGAGAGTTCCGGAGCTACTTTTTCCTATTAGAGCGTTAATAAGAACCACTGCTACCGTTTTTTCTTTTACTGTGAAGAGTTCTAAATGAATGAGTCCAATATGATTAAAAACATAGCGGTAAAATAAACAAACCCATTGATTAGTGGAGTATGGATTAGTCTGTTATTGGACATCATCTCATCTTTCTTATTACATCTAGAAAATATCGGCGAGCTGCCTGATCCCTGTCATGTGATTCATCTTTAATATAAACCGTTCTTTAATAAAAAATCACATCATATTGAATACTGATTATAATCCACAATACCTGTCAGATAAAGATCCTACTTATTACATTTTCTTTTCTTTTCTCCCCAGACTGTTATTTATATATTGAAGTGAGATAACAATTTAATCACATCTTGTCCAGTGAACAGTGAACATTGATTGATGAATTGATTATTTCTTGCTGCAAAAATATATTATAAAAAATGATTTATTGATACTTAAAGCTGCAATACACCAAGTAACTAGGCTCCACTAAGAGAAGGAATCGGGTTTTAGGTGCGACCATATGGAGAATCTAGCGACCTTGTGGGATTTTAGAATTGATAAGTATCTGAAAAATCTACACCTCATTTGTTTTCACACCACTTAGCAGCGGTGACTCATTCAGAATTCTCCACCTTCTTTTGGAGAGAGCAGGCGGCATCTTAGTGGTAGTATATGGCCAATATGAGGTATCACACGTGTCAGCGGCGGGGTGCACATTACCCACAGGCTGCTCTGGATGACGAATCGAATCCCAAAACTAGCTGGAAGCCCATCGCTTGGTGGTCAAGATGAGAGGGTGGTCGATTACTTCTTCGTGTCTTCTATGTGTGAGGAGAATAAGGAATAATCAGCTCTGACTTGAGTGGTTGCCATATTGGCCATATACAAACTTTTAAAGGTCCAATAACCCAAATAGAAAAGAAACACATTCCCCAATCTTCTGCTTTAGACAAACAATACCCCTGATTAAACTTCAACAACAGTATGTTTCATAAAAAAAAGCTCCCAGGAGGGAGTAAATAGGATATATATGCAAGAAAGACCCCCTCCAGTCGATTCATATGCACCCAATTTGAAATAAATCTGACAAACTTTCAGTCTGAAAAACTGTGTTTCTCATAAAACAGCTCCCCTAGAGAGTAAAATATTAATTATTTGACCAATCCAATATATGATAATTGTAAGACAGATCTCCTTGAGTCGATTCAGATGTAGCAAATTTGGACTCAATTGGACCAAAGGTTGATAAATTATGGCTGGAATCTTTTGGAGATAAAACATCCTTTAGTCTTGGAAACATTCAACCAACTTTCCAAAACAACAATCTAGTTCTTCCAGCACACTAAAAGTCACAGTCACTAAAAAATCTTTTAAAGGATAAACAGGTCAGACAGCAATGCTGAAAAAAAACCCAAGTAATATTATCTATACACAATTTAAGAGAAGGACTTCACAGGGAATGAATGAGTTTCAGTCAGATGATTTTAGAGCAGATCTTAACTATATTAATCAAACTGTTCCTTTCTTTGTCCACGATCTGTGAAACCATCAGATAAAAGAAAATTACAGGAGACTCTCCAAAAAAAAAGCCATAAAAACGAAAGAGAATTTTCGGCTGCCATCACTTTGTCAATGGCCTCAGTGTTCACACCAAATTCCCGGTGACGATCACAGATAGAGCCCAAATATATATATTTATATGAAGTCACACTTTCATTATGTATGATGCCCCCTAACGGTATCTTTGTTGCGTCTATAGTCAAAGTATCATCTCCTGGGTTTTAGACACATTGGACTTAACTATCAAAAACCAAGGTTGTCATCATACCAAGAAATGAAAAGAGAGAGAACACCCACATGGTTCGATTCGGACCGCTGTGTGGCTGACGCAGAATCCTGCGAGAACTTTGCCAAATTGGGTGCTGCTGCATCCGTCAGAGTACATGATAAAAAAAAAGGAAATATGTGTGAAAGGAGTCAAGCCAGTGGCATGGTGACATGGAATCTGAGAGGCAGCCATTAACAAAACAATCTGTGAAACTTCAGGATCCACAGCAGAAGTCGCAGAGGCAACAGAAAATCACACAACAACCTTTTTCTATTAAAAGATGCGGCTGCATAGTATTCATACCCGAAGCAAAGTCTGCAGATAGAAGCCTGCTGAGCAGCGCCTTACAGGTTTTTACCTCAGTGGGGTCTCATCAGGATTGTCGGAATTGCACAAGGTTTTATGCCATTTGCCTTTCCTGATGCATCCATCCCTATTTACCTGGGATTGGAACCAGAACCATGAGTACACTGCACCCTCAGTGTCCAGTTGTGAAGATGGCGAAGAAATACAATTAACTACATCAAAGCTGTCTTCCCTGGCAGCAAGGGTATATCTCCGAAAAGCCCAATCCCCTGTGTTTTAAATCAATCCCCCTGATGGAACTCCTTCGATTAAATGTGAAGTTAAGTATATCCACAGGATCTTTCTTTAACGTGGAGTACGGATTAGTGAAGGCCCATGGTTAAGATAAAAGGTCTAAAAAGCTGTTTTTTGAAGAAAAACAAAAAAAAGAAGCTCCCCTTGTGAATTAAATATGAACTATGAAAACCTTGCATGGTGGCCTCTGTCATCACTGTATGAACGTTTGTTTGAATGGTTGAATGATGACCCAGAGTGTAAAGCGCTTTGAGTGGTCGCGCAGACTAGAAAAGAGCTATATAAGTACAGTCCATTTACCATTTACCATTCCTCCCACTAAGATCCATGTGGGTCTAAAATCCATCCGTGAAATAGATTTTGAGTTACCGCAGAGGATCTGCTGTGGACACGGCAGATGCGGCGGCGATGACGAGTGAGATCCCCAATTTTTTCAGGGATATAATGAAATAAATGAGATCTGAGTACGTTTTTTTTTTACGGCAATGTTGTTTGTGTGTTTGCTATGCTATAGCTGCAATGAAAAGCAAGTGACGATCTCCTTAAAAAATGACTAAAAAACATTGGACTGCACATTTTCTGATCGTCCTGACCGGATATTTACTTTAGCCGTTGCTATAGTATCTTATAATATCAGCTGTGACGCATGGAGTCTCCGAGAAAAAAGACCAATTTCCTGCTGTAATTTTGAAAAGCGGTTTGACTCTCTGGATTTTCAGTCTCCTCCAGAACTTGGATATTGCCTCCGAAGAAACTTTGAAGAATTCTAGACAAATGGAGTCGTGCTCGGCGGAACCTGATCGAGCCAAGCAAAAAACATTAAAAGTAAATGAGTGTATAATGAGACCGATTGAGATGAAAAAAATTCAGGCAGAATTGCTTAAGACGTATTGTCCCTGTCGTTTGACGTCTGCAAACACTAACACAGTCCGATGTTTGCCTGGAGATATCAGAAATATTGTTTGGAATAACCGCGAGCTATTTCCCTCCATTTCTTTTTCCCTAAGTTTAGCGTCTTTCTTTTAACAAAATTGCACCTGGTCTTGCTGAGGGTTGCCTCGGCTGTTTAAATGCTATCATTTGCAGACAATAAATGGGATAATTAGCTTATTTGTTCTTCTGGCCCTGCATCCTAGCATAATTATGTCTTTATTGACTTTCGGAAGGTGTTCTCCGCGACTAGCCAGCAGCACAGAATTATTGGCTTGAAAGCAAACTGCTGGTTTGAAACGCTACTCATCGATTTTTCTCAGATTCACCCAGGGTTTGGCTTCTTTCTATGCTGGGCCATCTGAACCAGGCAGAGACGGAACTGGATGACAAGCTTCATTATTCACGACCGTTCACATTCATCTGCTACCTTCACTTGCATTATTCATATCGAGCTATTTATAGATATAGATGTGAAATGAATGAGAGTTATAACAACGAGACTGCGCAAAAGCTCATTTAATCAGGAATACTTCAAATGAGTAGCTCTACATTTATCTATAGATTTTAAAAGACGAAAAAAAAGTCAAATGGGCCGGATTAGAGGTTGGTATTCTCCGAGTACAACCCCATGAGAGACTTTCCTTATTGAAGAAGACGAGCTATTGCCCCTTGAGGGATTAGCACAGGTTGTTGTCATTAAAAAGATGTTATCAGTGTTCCATCATTAGGGATCCTAAAGGTTACATGCTATGTTGTTATTAGATTTATGCTTGTTGAGGTCTCAGTCTCATGCTGTTTCCTGTCATTGATACTCAGCTGTAGGTATTGGTGCATTTTTTTCTGTGGGTGTAAAATGTGGCAAACAAGGGCCTAGAGGAAGCTCTCAGTCCTCCATGTTCATCGTCTGTTTTTGTGTGAACGGGGACGTCTGCAGAAACAGTGTTGAGTCCCCAAACAAAGACACATTGAAAAAAATCTTCATCTTTCGGCTGTTCCAGCGGATCATCTGTTTCCGTCCTTAGTAACCGCAGGGCTGGCAGAACATTATGTACACTCAAAGAAACTGGCTCAGCACTTTCAGGTGGGCCCAATTGACAGTGAAGTAGGGTCTTGGTGGTTGCTGATGTGTTGGGTCAGGATCATTCGGCAGGAACCCCAACCAGTGCAAAGGGCCCCCCTTAGAGTCCGACAGAGGCCATATAGCCCGGCCCGACCCTCCAAGCCACAAGAACATCCAGCAAACAGAACCCATAGCCCCGTGGGGACCCCAGTACTACGAACAGGCCCAGAGTCCAGTAAGCCCCCCGAGCAGCACCGCCGGAGCACACAGACTGTTTTACAGAATAAAATACGTAAAATACTTATTTCAACTTAAACAATTGTGACTACACTTTTGTAGGCGTTTCAGCGGCGCAGTGGTAGTTCTGATGCCTCACAGCGAGAAAGTTTTTTAAGGTTCAAATCCACCTGAGGCCTTTCTGTGTCGGGTTTTTCATGTTCTATCTGTGTCTGGGTTAGCTCCTGGTACTCCAGCTTCCACCCGCAGTACAGAAATATACAATTAGGTGAACCGCTGACTTTATTTTCTGTAGGTGTGAATGGTTCTTTGTCTGTTAGTGTCGGACCCGTGATCAGTTGGCCAAGCGTCTAGTGTGTCCACCGGGTCTCTCCTAATGACGGGTGAAATGGGCTCCAGTCCCCAAGTCCTGCATACGATTAGTGGTTGCAGAAATTGAAATGATGTATATATATGTAGAAGTAGTTATCCAAATATAATATCACGATAACCCCGAAAAGTCGGGGATATTATGAAATCATCATCGCTGCGTCCACGATAAGTTTGATGGATCACATTCTTTCAACTTTTATTCCCACATAGACCTTTACGCGAGGAAAGGTTATTTATTTCCATTTTTTCGTGAAAGAATTTCTCAACTGTTGGTCCGATTTAGGCCAAATTTGATGGATCTGATATCGACTAGACGAGAGCTATCTCCAATATATTATGCAGTATTTCACTCAACTGGTTCATAATTTACTCTCTAAGCGGACATTTTTTACGAAAAACACTGTTTTTCATTGGACTGGGGGGATTTTCGAGGATAAACTCTTGCTGTTCGTGAAGGCAGCACAGAACTAGTTATATTTTTTGCCATTCAAATGAGATTACATCATGATGTAATTATTGTTAAACCTAATAATTTGCACGTAATTATGCAGATGTATCACTGTTTACTGGTACTAAACATACACCCACCCATCGCAAACAACACCGCATGTTAAGTTATGTGGAGAATTGGACTCGTCCCATACGTAACAGGTAGCACACTGGGGCTCATCGTCTTCCTCAAGTGCATCACAATATGTATACTACAGTGGTAGGGGATCCAACCAATGACCTCCCCATCGGTGGATGATTGGTTCTTCCTCCTGAGCCACAGCCGACCCAACCGGTGTATTTTTTCGCCACTAAAAGGGAAAAAGTGATAACAATTCATCCACTGGCTGTCTGCACAAATCCCTGTGCCGATCTAATAAGTGCCGGGCTCTTTGTCGGAAAACACAGGACCGACGGACACGGCCATCCCCACCGCTAGAACGATCGATAAAAGCTAAGCCTCAATCAGAGAGAATGCAAAAAACACGGGGTGAGAAGGTGGGTAGAGGAGCCTCTTAAATAGATGTGGAACCCCTTTGATAACATTCTCTGATAACCTTCTTGAAAGGAAACCAAAGGGAGAGTAATCTTACAAAAGCAGCAGGATGGCAGGAAACATAGAACCTCCTCACACCGACACAGAGAGTGCTTTCCTTTTCATCTTATGACATCCTTTCTTCTTCTCCCCGGCGAAACTTTTCCTTTAGACTAGGTTTGCTCTTTCGACAGAGCTGTGGGAGGGAGAAGGGGGAAAAAAAGGATGGAGGTGTTTGGATTGAAAGTATTAATGAAAATACAATCATTTCATTAATAAATAAAAAAATTATGCCAGGTAAAAGTCAGACATTACTCTTAAATCTTACAGGGCTGCGTGAAAATTTGGGGTAAAATACGTAATTACATATAAAAAGTGAACTTTCTTTTCAAGTTTTAATTAAAAGATTCATCAAGAGTATAATGAGAATGTCTCACGTTATGTCGAAATATAGTTATTTTAGTCTTCCATGTTTAAATTTAAAATTTAAAATATATTTTTTTTAATTGATGAATTTTAGATTCATAGAAATCTTATTCGTAATCATAGATTTATTTACTGACATTATGTTAGAAGAAACAACAACCAGAAATCCGTTTTTTTCTGGAAAAAATATCACCTAAATAAAAGAACTACAAATTTACAAAATATAAGATGTATAATTACTCTGACAAAAGATGAGTACAATCCTTTTCAATAGTAGGCATAATACTTATTGCTTTTATAATGCAATAGCAACATTAATTAGGAAAAAAGAAAGGAAAAAAGCACAAAGTTCCTTTTGCCAAATGAGTTGATTAGTATTAGTTAAATCACTGTCATGATCACTTATAATTTTAATTCAACGGTAAAAAAGCAACAACATTTCAATTATTTCTTAAAGTTGCTCACAGGCAAAGCTTCATCTTTACTTTCTTGTTGTGACTTCAGGTGGAACCAACGAAGTACAAATACTTTGCTAAGGCATATAAGTTAGTATGCTTTCATGTAAATGTACATTTCTAAAGTACTCTGACACCTTTTTACTTTTACTGCGTACATTTTAAAATATTTGCACTTCCTGCTTACATTTTCATAATAGGCGAATTGCTCTGACGTAGATCCATCAGAAGCTCCGTCAGTCACAGTAATGCTCATACCGCTATTATCCTCTCCTTTCGCTCATGCTCAGTATCGATTACAGCTACATCAGATTACATTAAGCTGCTGTCTTTAAATATCACTCTCTCCAATCATTTAGGTCTTGCTTGCTGCTGGTTTAAGTCACTGCTCCATCCCCCTCCAGGAATTCTCCACTTATGAATGGTAAATGGACTGTACTTATGTAGCACTGCATCTCCTGCTCATCAGGAGCGGTAGCCATTAACGGCATCATTCACAACCTTTCTCAAGGACACTTGGACATGTGGAATTCACTGGCCAAGGATCGAACCGCCGAAAGATAATTCAGATAAGTGGACGACGGTTCTACCAACTGAGCCACCGTCGCCATAGCATCTCTTCAGCTGCAAATGCCTTTTAGTCTGCTTGCACAAAATCTGCGTGAACTGCGTTTTGGAGACTTTACCGTTTACCGTTCACAGGCCGTGTCATGAATTAAATGCAGCATCGTTTGTCATTCAGAGACTCTCTGCCCGCTGGAACCATTTTTCACCCAGATCACGGGGACTTGCCTAAAGTTATAAATAATGAAATATAATGCTACTCCCTCAGAGACAGAAATAAACAGTTGCAGCCGCAAAGGGCATAAGTTCAGCAATCGGCCCATATGAAATAATTGAGACGAAAATGCGTTCACTTGTCCCAATGTCGTCTCTGTGTCCACGCATGTTGGTCCCTCAGCAGAAACATCGCGCTGCAAATTCTACTTGTATAAATGTCTCACCTCTCGCATCAGAACTGTCTTCTCATCCTGATTCTGTGCGCGTTGATCATTTGCTCTCATCCTCGCTGTCATGGCAAATTCCCCATTTTAATGCACATTGTCTTAAGTATCGATTGTAAATTCAGATCAGATCATCATGCCCCTCCTGGTATTCATAACCCCATCGACAAGGTCTCAACAAGCACATACCCAGAGATCAGTCAGACGGTCTTCTCATATGCAAGTCCCGCACCAATAGCTTCACATTCTTCAAGCTTTCAGTATCAAGTTATTCTTCCAAGGTCCAGGTAATTGGACCCTTCAGATATGGCGCACACGTTAATCATCTGACAAATATCTTAACAAGAGGGTCTCATGGAAAAAAATAAAAACACTCCCTATCATTAAAACCACACATTTGGATAATTGCGCCAATTATTCTTAAAGCATCAATCTCAAGTCAGCGAGCGTCCGCCAGCATTCAATCTATCCCATCCATCAGGCACGGGAGGCCCACTATGACACTCTGACGTCCGGCATCCATCTCTATTGGTAGGAGTTTGTCATTTCCAGTTTGAGTGATTTGTTCATGCCTAACTTGCACGCCACTAATTTATTAAGTGAAGGTTGCTGCTCTGATTTCAAATGTCGGGTTCGTTGCTGGATCAGTGAAATGGTGTTACTGGCTCTGGCAATGCAACCACATCCAAGTTCAAAGTAACATGGAAGCAGTCCTACGCATAATCAATAATGGCCGCTCATCCAGTCTCAAAACATGTTATTCATGAGATGCAATACATGGCCATCTGCAATGTAATCATCATAATTATCATAATCACAGCCCGTCCTGTGCCGGGGAATGTTAATGTCACTGCTGATTCTAATTCCGTATAAGTTCCAGGTTTTCAAGAGTGTTTGCCGAGACACCAGCTCAACGCCACAGCATCTCCCCCAGGAGAGTCATTAGCGCTCTGTTAATCAGCCTTCCCTGCACTCATATTTAGAATTGACCATGTTATTATATGAGAAAGGGCTTCCATCCTAAAATCTCACGATTTTGCTCAGAAAACCTTTTTTGCCTCATTCCATGTTCGTTCTCATCCATCTTTCTGAAGCCTAATTTCGAATCTGACCATAAAAGTGTTATTTGAATGCATTTTAAAGGTACTCCCCTTTAATACTGATTAAGTCTCCCTATTAAAAAGCCACTGCAATCGTTGTAGCTCATAGATCTCCAAAGCTCTAGCAGTTTATGATATGGTGCATATAACTGTCAGTCAGTAGATTTGGGTTTCATTTCCGTCTCTCCTTTTATGTAGCTGCACTTCTCCAAATCTCTGAATTTCCAATTCTCTGCTTACGTCTTTGGCCAATCCTTTCATTCGCGAATTTCAGGGGCTTCAAAGTCTTTAGATGAACAATAACTGGCGGGTTAAGGAGACTTTATTGCTTAAGTCTAATCTTTCATATGTGCTTAATTCCTGTACACTTTCCAGGCTGTATAAAGCCTGGACATACACCTACACACCTGTATTCGATGTCTGGCCAACGCTGTTCCTCGTAAGCAGGATATCACTGTCAATTCTGAGCCCAAGCTCAATCTTTTTATATGGAGATCCTCCTATACACTTAAGGCGGGCCGAATCCTATTCATCACAAAAGGGGTATCGCTGCCCTCTAGCCATTGCTGGCCATGAATAAACCTCCAGCTCAGTGGCGACCGAGTCAGTTCAGGGTGCATCCTGTTTCTGTATATTAACTTTCAGTTTGTTTTTAATCACAACATTTTCTATGTAATGCTCATTATGTTTCTTCTCAAGCAGATAATCCCACCTCTGTTTGGTTAATCATCGCACATGTCAGCTCGGTAGGTAAGCATTCTTTGGGGGGAAATATTAGCAACAAGGACTTTCTAATAGACTAATTATCAAACATCGTCAGTTGAAATAAATCATTCATCTTTTCTTCTATTCTCTGTCTTAACTGACCGAAATACATCATTTTTGTTTCGCGTCATTGTATGCTTTTCCCACATCACGACCGATTTCAGCCCAATAACGTGTAGAAAAGACAAACCCTTGGTGTATGCATTGGCGAATTTCACACTGGCGTTTGTAAGACATGCAATAAGGTGAAACAGAGAAGAATCCAATGTGGAGTCAATTTCTCCATAACCAAAAACAGAACTCGGACAAATTTGCAGCAGGTTGTAAAGATTTATTGAAGTGAGTCCCTGGGTCCGTATATGTTTTTGGTATTTTGATTTTCCTTTCAGAAATGGATATTGAGGCCGAGAATGCGCCGCTGATTTCGTCGTATCTTAAAATATACTGCTACAGATGAGGAAAGAAATGAATGATCGAATAATGGCGTTTGCATGTGACATTCTGACTGTTGTGTAGGCGTTGCCATGGCGACGACTTCTGTCAGAACCAAAAACCGAGATATATATGCAAGAAAAAGTGTGCGTCAGTCATTTCTCCACACACTTTGTTTTTCTCTCCATAATTTTCATTCATGCTGTAAACGTTCTTTCTTGTGAGTGACGGTAATAGAAGGTGGAAAAAAGCTCTTGAGAAGAGAAGAGTCAGAACTTTTTCACTTTCAACACAGCTGGTTGAAACAAAACTTACTTTTTTTTTTTTATACACCAGTAACTTTACCTCTACCTGAGCAAAAAACGGTGTTTTTTGCCACTTTTGGCTGTGACATCCACTTAGATGCAATCATTCACACCTATTCATCTTCCAATTGTAACGTCGGCAAAATAAAGAAGAGGCACACGGGGAAAGCGATTCTTTTTGATAGACGGTGATAACAAGAAATGGTTTGAACAGAAAACCTTCTGCGCTTTCAGAATTTCATCAAAGTCGAGTCACATGCGTCATTTCACCAGATTAATGAATGAAATGGTGTGAAAATTGCCCAAAGAAAGCAAACAAAGTACACGAGGCATGGATTTATGGAAAAAAGCACTTCCTCGAAAGGTAGAATAGGATTATTTGAGTGGAGAGATGGCAGTGGGTTGCTTCTCCTCTCTCCTGCCTAAGGTTGTACATGTGCCAGTGATGAATAAATCGGTTTTGGAGCCTCTTTCTTTGGCTGCGCTAGACAATATTATGATTGGAGCTGAAGGATTCGCCTGCAGTCTACAAATAGACCCACTTTAAAGCCAGATTTTGGATGAGCAGGTCTGATAAAAACAGTATCAGTGATTATAATTGTACACACTGGTAAGAACCGCATTAGATTTAAAATAAATGGATTTGCCTCGGGTTGAGTCTGGGCGACCTTAGATAACATGATTATAAAGTTCCGCTGTCTCTATTCTCTGTGATAGAATAGAGATGGGTTTACTTTCCTTCACCTCTTCTGAGACAAAAAGGTGAAGCTGCATATTCACTAAATATGACCTGCAGATACAGATGAAAGAACTCCAGCGCTCGCAGAGACCTTACCCTTTGAAGAGGACCACAGGGGTGATTATCAGGTGATTCACCTCACAGACACTTGAAATTCACTTAAGTTCCGTCCAGAATCAACAGAATGGTTTTGGACTCTTTATAATGAACACTGGATCCTTTTTCATATGCATAAGTCTGTTTGCACCTAGTATTGTAATAATAATACTATTTGTCTTGTATTCTTATATTATTATGATGCATTCTCACATTCTTATATTGTTATACATAAATTGTTTTATATGTTTTTTTTCTTATTTCATATTCGTTCTCGATCTACCACTCCAACAGTTTTTTTTTTAATGAGAATCTGTAACGAATTCATTTACCCCTGCGGATCAAGAAAGTATTTCTGATTCTGATTCAGACGCTGTTTTAAGCTTGTTTGACATAGCTAGACTTTCTTTGCTCTTGTTGTGATCGCATCACACTGCTACTGTCTAACTCTTGAAATGTCCGATTTTAGCTTGTTTTTGGCCCGATCGTGAGCTTCGCATCTGTCAGGCCGACTCTCTGGGCTTGTAGGGGATGGTTTTGCAAGGATGGATCAGACGCCTCCTGACGACCGAATGCTTTTCTGCCATGCTGTCAACTTCCTCCTAACCACCCACAAGTCCGGAAACGCCGGCGCCTCTTTTTTTTTTTAAGAGGTATGGCACACCGGAAGGAAAAAAATAGTTGAAGGCAGCCAGGTTCTTTCTTGTTTGCATGTTCCTAGCAAACAAACTTCTCATGCGTGGTGATCCAACTATCCATCATGAGCTTCTGATGATGATTCATTCGCACAGTCTGAAGCTGAATTAGAACAGCGACGACTTTTAAATCGTACAGTGTGTGCCCAGCTTAAAACCGCAGGCAGTGCAAAATTAAAAAAGGAGTACAAGCTTTTAGTTTTGCATGTAGTTGGAGATGGAAAATCAAAGTGGTGATTATGAAAACTGCATGTAGATGCTCAATCTTCAACCTTCTATTAAAAGGACAGTTTCTCTGCTGCGGCTAAATATATACCTGTAGTCTTTGTGTCTGCTGTGATATTCATGCATTCATCAGTCGTCTGTTCTAAAGTGCAGCGATAATAATTTTGAGGGCCATCTCCATTTGAGAACATTTCCTTCCTGCTTCGTTTGAAAACATGCGAGTCACATTACTAAGTACGCCGACTGCTTTCAGCGGCTGAATAAATGAAAAGATGTGTGATGTTTTGAGGTAAACTTCGAAGCTGAAAGAAGTCAAATGAATAGTGAAGGTGTTTAAATATCCTGAGGATTAAAACTTACCACAGGGGCTCATATTTAGGGGTGTTAAAGCGAGACATCTCGTCATGATGATGCCCTGGACACCTGGCTACCAGTGTGTAAAATAGACTAACTTGCTCATTTTACTCCACTGTGTGTCTCCAACTGTAGTTAGGGTTGCAATGGAGACCCCCAGCTGATGTTATTCACTCTGTCTCAGAGAGTGGGAAGAAAGTCCCATAATGATTGAGGCTCTGGACAAATCTGTAGGTCATATTATCTGTCGTTCCCAACAGCAAGGGTATATCCTCGAAAAGCCCCCAATCCCCTGCGTTGTACAGGGAATTCCCCTGATTGACAAATATTAGTGTTTTTCATGAGAAAAAACTCCCCCCAGTGAGTATAATAGGATATGTTAGAGCAAAATGTGATACAGGGTAGATCCCCTTGAGTCGATTAATATCCGCTAAATTTTAGCTCAATTGGACCAACAGTTGGGAAATTATGTTTGAAAAACAGGATATTTTGAAAAAAAGTGGGTGAAATATGAACTATTAGAGTAAAATATGACAATATACATTTCCTCGAGTCAAGTCACATGGAACAAATTTGGACTATATTGGACCAACGGTTGTAAAATGTTGTGTTTTGTGTATATTGCTTGTTTAAGCAATAAGAACTATCAGAGTATACACAATGCGTATAAAGCAGATCCATTGGAGTAGATTCATGTACACCAAATTTGGACTTAATCGAATGAAGAATTATGCCCCGAAAACCTTTGGAGGTATTTCTCCCCCTGGTGTCAGAAATATACAAGTGACCTCACCCAAAATCGATTCAGTTCTTCCTCAACTTAAGGTATATGAATGTGTAAAATTTTAAATTGATCCATGGAATAGTTTTGGTGTTATCACGTCAACACGACCAATCTACGGCGGACACAGACGCGGCGATGTTTCCATAATTTCGACTACGGATATCTTAAGGAGTACCTGAACATGTTCGTATACAATTTACTTGGATTACGTGAAAAAAACTCACGTCAACTTCCCTATAAGTAAAAGAAAAATAATAAAAATCCAAGTTTCATTAAAATATATGGAACGTTTATTAGTTGTGCCGTGGATAGTAAACAAGGACCTCACTAGCCAAATAATCCCATTTTGTAGAACACTGATGTGAAGGAAAGGTCCTAATTAATAAGCAGGAGGAGAATGGAGACGAGAACAACAACAACTCATGTTGGAAATATTTTGGGGTTAGAGAGTACAAAAATCCTCTAGGAATTTTAATTGCTTGTTTTTCGGCTTTTTCTTTCTTCTGTTTATTTTCGGTTGTGTGTGTCAGTGTTTCAAAGACACACAAATTCCGGGAGGGATTAGTAATATATTGGTGAGTTGTTGTTTATTTCCAATAAACATCTGTGGGGTCTATTATCAGAACCTGGCAACAGGAAACAGACTGAAAGTTAGACGCTGGCAAAGCAATTTGAATTAGTGGAATATAAAGCAAGTTGGAAATGTCAGGAAGAATGTCAAAGACTAGTAACATTCAGACCCCTGCAATGGACAAGTAACCCCCCCTGATTGAACTCCTCGTATTAATGTCCAAAAAAGTGTTTTTCGTTAAAAAGGAGAAGAAGCACCCCCTAGTTAGTAAAATATGAAATATTAGAGTAAAACAAGGACGTATACAATATAGATTTACTTGAGCTCATTCATCTTCACCAAATTTGGAATTTATCGGACCAATGGTTACGAAGTGTTGTCTGAAAAAACTGTATTTGTTTGTAAAATAGCTCCCCCTAGTGAGTAGAATATGAACCGTAAAAATGAAATATGACATAAACAAGTTAGAATTCCTTGATCTGATTCATATGCACCAAATTTGAGCAGTTGAAATATTATTGCCCCGATAACGCTTGTACATAAAGACCCCCCCTAGTGTCAGAAATATACAACTAACCTTTCCTAAAATCAATTGTTCTTTCGTGCACTAAGATGTATGTGGCTTTAAAATGAACAATGGTAATATGAATTATCCAAGAAAGAGGTTTTTTTTGAGTTATCGCAATAACACGACCAACCTACGGACGAATTGAATAAAAAATTGTATTTCACTAATGAAGGTTTACTTTAAGATCTAGCTCAGTAACTTTTAAAGCATACGAATGCAGACCAATTTCTCTTTAAACCCCTTTAATTCCTTCGTTGAGAAAAAAAAAATGCTTTCTTTGGGGCCTTTACTAATTTGATATCTTAGACATTCTACATTTATTATAGAATGACAAATCGTTTGGTCAAGCATGTTTTTAAACACTGAAAAATATAAGTTATATCAGTTTTTATTAGATTTGCTCAACCTTTTTGGTAAAGCATGTTTTTTAGAAAACTATTTGACCCTTTTTGGAACTTTTTTTCTTCCCCCCCAACACACACACACACAAAAAAGGTGGGATGATGTTCAGCGGTTATTGAAACACATGTTGTACAAAACATATTGTTTACATGTACTCCAGAACAATTTGTAAATGAATTACTATTACAGAGTTTGTCGTCACTTGGGTTCCATCTCTCACCTATTGTACCTGGAACATTGATCAATATGTTCCAGTAAATCTATTTCTCTTGCTGACTTTGTATTCCCAATGTTGATGTGAAATTGGACCGTGAATTGGTCAATTTTTTTACGTAATTAACCGTGTGCTTCTTTTCTCCTGCCAGAAAATTAGAGCGGCTTTAATGACTTAAAAGTGAAGGCAAGTTATTCTTGTATTTTAAAAAAAATGAAAGAAGATGTTTATCACCTGGAATCTGTATACACTGATTATCCATAATATTATAACCACTGGCAGATGAACAACACCGATTATTTCAGTACAATGGTACCTTTAAGTGGACGGGATATGGTTAGCAGTAAGTGACAGTTTTGTCCTAGAGGTTGATCTGGACAAACATAGCAAAAATGGGAGAGTAAGGATTTGAGTGACTTTGAAAATGGCTAAAAATGGCTAAAAATCTGGGTCAAAGCATCTCCAAAACTTTCCTGGGGTCTCATTTATAAAACTGCGTAGGATTTGCGTCAGAAGGTGGCGTACGGACAAGCATACGATTTGCTTGCACACAATATATTCTGATTTATAACACAGTGCGCACAAACGTCCTACTCTGATTTCCTTTAATAAATCACAACCTTCTCCTAGTGTGGATCGGAATGAGCGGGCTTCATTCAACACCCATGGGTGCCCTTAAAAAGTAATTGGAAGGCAGACAGGAAGAGTAAAAAATAATCTTCACTCCTTGTACAATTTTCATTCTCAGTGGAGAAAGGTAGAAGTAAGAACTGAGATGTTGTTTGGTGGACAGACTGCAGATGTTTCTAAAGCTATAAAGGTCTGAGAGCAGCAGGAAGTGTTAAACTCATTAAAGCTGCTGGTGGTTGGACCGACAGTCTGACAGATATCTGTCCATCCATTCATTCATTCATTCGTTCGTTCGTCATCTGTAAACGCTTATCCTCTTCAACTTCAACTAAATCCCTGAATTAAAAGAAAGAAATTATGTTGAGGGAAAACACAAACACATTAATCTACTAAAACCATGACTCTATTAACATCCATCAGGACTTTGTTCATATTTCTGCTTGTGTTCTTATCGCTGCATGTTTCAGCGGGGTCAGTGGTCATGTGGATGAACAGGGTTCAAGGACTTCATCCTTCTACCATCTGAGCTTGTGGTTCCCTGTTTCTCCAGTTTTGTGCGTACGGATGGGTCAGAGTTTTCATTTTCCCATTCAGTCTGCTTTTTATAAATCCCACGGATTGCATATAAAGCACTGTGGGCATTCTTTTGTTCATACGCAGTCTTTTCAAATGAGTCCCATGGTCCGCAGTAGCTGGTACCTACCAAAGTGGTCCTAGGAAGGACAGCTGGTGAACTGGTTATATGGTAATGGGTGCACACTCATTTATCTGCATTAGAGAGTGAATGCTGTGTTGGGGGCTGCATAGACACTGATGTCCACAGCTGATAGCTCTTATTATGGGCAGATAGCATCTGAACTAGATGAGAGAAAATGTAGGGAAATGGCCCGTTCTATCAAAAAAAAATGTCTTCCAATATATTCATTTAAAGACTTAAAGATGGCGCCAGGATGTACTATGGGAACTAAATGGGCCAGGGGAGGCAGTAGCCCCTTTCAGCAAGATCATGCAAAAAGTGTTTAACAAATATAGTTAGTTTAAGGTATTGACTTGGTTTCCAAATGACCGAGATCTTAATCCAATCAAGCATTTGTGGGATGTGCTGGACAAAAAAATTTGAAGTCACTTCAGTTTAGACTTAAAGACAATTCACCTGTCGTCCAAGAGCATTCCTCAGTTCTGACAGACTGGTGGGGAGGCACGTACTTCACCTCCAGTAGGTGTTTGATAAATAGAGCCGTGTGGTCACGAGTAATCAGTTATCCATGCATCACTGATGTGGGTGGGTGGGGGTCATTAGGAGTCGTTAGGGACACCGGGGTCTTGATTTTCTGATGGGGTATCATGTGAGTCATTAGCATAATGCGATTCCAGGTGTGAATGATGGTGAAACGGTTTTGTGAGAGAAGCCAAGACTGCATTGCATGTGGGTGATAGGTGGGGGGCTTACACCCCCACCTCTGTTCAGAGTGGGCTGCTCCAGCTTGATATAGATGACCTCTTTAACTCATCTCTCACACAATCTATCCTCTGTGTCCAATATATAAATGTTGTTATCTTCAAATGAGTGTCTCTTGGCCTTGTCATGCAGCTGGAGATGCACTGCTGAGTCCTGTCCTTATGAGCTGGTTCTCATGAGTTCGACCATGCACATGTGGAGTGGTTGATTTATCTTCATCTTTATACAGATCTGTGACTCCTCGCTGCATTGAGTGGCGTAGACCAAACAGCTCAATTTCCGTTACGGTGTAGTGTCTTTGGGGTGAACCAGTTTTTTTTAGGATGATGCAGCGTTTCAAGTGAAATTGGATGCTATGTTTGGAGGAAATACTAGGTAGTTTTTCCAAAACTCCAGCTGCATGAGGGATGACAGCGCTTCATCAAATCGCCCTCTCTTCCTCTGTGGAGCTGTTCTTCAGGGGTTTCTTCGCAGACTTGATGAAAGCCCAGTTCGGATAGCCGCAGGTTTTCAGCGCTTTCTTGATAACAGTGTGTTCCTTTTCTTTTCCCTCTGCCTTCGCGGGGATACTATCAGCCCGGTGGCGTAAGGTTCTGCTTGTGTTCTTATGGGTGGTGAGTGTCAAACGGCAAGTACTCTTTTTTCTGCGTGTTGGTCTACGGTAAACTTCTAGGTTGGTCATAATATGAGATATTGGAGAACCCATGGGGCCGTTGTGCTTTTGTCCGGAGAAACATTCATTATGCTCAAAGTGCCTGACCTTCCACCTTTCAGAACTGAGCAAGCCTCTCGAATGACAGGTTAAACAACTTCAAAGCTAAACTAAAGTCCAGTTGCTTCAGATTAAAGTTTCAAGGATCACCATGACCTGGATGAATGAGAATCTACACAGGTTGTTATAATGTTATGGCTGATTGAGGCATTTAATACATGTTTTCGGGAATCATAATGACAAATGGAGGAATTGTGGAAAAGCTTTAAGATGAGCCCTCTCTCAGCAAAGGGAAGAGGATGACGGCCAACATGAAAACATTCATTAATGTGATCCAAATCCAGACGCAGATCCTGTTTCACCATCTTCTGCTACGAGTTTCCAATGTCAAAACTATAAAACACATCTGGAAAAGTCTTTTTATTCTTCAAGCTGACTCACAGGCTCCCAGCTGAGTCTTAACAAGGACAGATCAGTCCACATTCTGACTGCTGCCTGTCGTTTCTCTGTGTTGCCTCATTTTGACAGGAAGAAAGTGCGACTGATATTCTCCTTTATGCTTTGGTCTCGCTGTTTGGAACTCAGTGCTTCGTAGGACTTTTATCGCTCTGTAGCCGTGGACATCTCCGCTTAGAATGTAATAGAATGAATGGAGGGCTTAATGATTGGATGACGCGTGCCGCCGCAGCCGGTACAATCAGTTCTTAGAAAATTAAATAAAGATTAATCTGTGGACAAATGATATTTTTATCAGATTTGAAAAGACTAATCTGATAACAATCAAGCATCTAATTCATAACTGACGTATAAAAGTAATGAATGAATAAAGTTGAAGGATTTCCCTCAGCATTGCATCAGCCTTCACTAAATTATAGAGACGCTGACATCCTGCTGTGAGAAGCTATCCTTGATAAGGTGCCAGTAGCGTTTTGTGTTTGAATACATCAAGACTTCACATTCTATATATCCCTACTTCCTGGCGAGCTTTCAATCATCCTAACCCTGTTAGATCTTGGACCAACCGTGGTGTTTGGAGAGATGAATCACTCCTGGCTGGGGAGTAATTTCTCCTTTTTCTAACCCTATAGATTCTTTGACACCAGAGGTAACTCGAGCAAATGGAATTCATTCTGCTACTGGTGCCTCTGTATTAATACAAATTTAAATTAGCCTTGCTGATGAATGGTATTTCTACTCGCAAGAAGGATGGACTCTACAGTTTTGTATAGACATTTATTTACAGAGTTCCTATGACATTTCTTAAAATCAGTATACCAATTCACTCTTTCCTTTATTTTCAAGTTTGAATGAACTGTGTTTTGATTTTCCCCTTTGAAGGTGTGTACCTGGTTTGCAACAAGTTTAGATTAGTGGAACGTGTCAAAGTAGGATGCACATGTAATAGATGTAATAGATTTAGCAAAAAGGAGATTTAGCGAAGATGTGGTGCTTCCAAATAAAACGTAATAGGTTAGTCAAAGAAGGCTGCTGAAGGTCACAATTAACCACGCACGGAAAAAAACAAAAAAAAACATCCGTTTCAGGATCAAAATGCGTATATTTATGAGAAATGGTTTACACCAATGATGGCACTAACTATAACTATATTTGCCAACAGTTAAAAAAAAATAAAAATCTAAATGAGCAATTTACAGCCTAGGTGTAAACAAATAAATCACACAATCCTCAAAAATATTTTAAGATGGATCATAGTTACATAAATGAATAACTCTAAATGCTTACAATAAATTGAGTCTTTGCTGTATGTCCACAGCTAGAGTCCAAGCATGCATAACACAGCACTGTGTGTGGGAGCCTTACAGACCCCATGCAGGGCTTATCAGGCCCAGTTATGCAGCATCAGTAAGTGCTGTGACTCCGAGCAGGAAGGCAAATCAACGGCACAGGTAAAGCAAGCAAGCAGAAGCTGCATGCATGCAAGTTAAGTACATCCATGCCAAGCAAATATCCATTCCAAGCAGAGTAAAGCAAAGCAAAGCTTTGGAGGAGGAATGAGCATGTGTGGCAGCTACGGCCAGTGCACGACCCCCGCGATCCTTGACGGACTACTTCAGAGGGGCTGGGAAGCCCAGGGAGAATCTGCAGGAGGGAAGAATGTTAGATGAACGAAGATGATGCGTTCGCTTGCTGTCAGGGGAAGAGGGAGGCTCAGGGAAGAGCGACCACTATTTATGTGTTACCAAGGTGTCATGATTGGTTGTTGATCGCCAGCTAATTAAAACATACAGCAAAACAAACGCTGTGGCTTCGGGCCACTATTCATCCTGCCACAGATAGAAATGGCTTTGATGAATACATATTTCAAGAGGAGGGAGAAGAAAAAGGTGACATAGAAGAGCGGAAATAGGAGCATACAGGTGGACTACATCTTATGCACAAGATGTAATCTTAAAGACGTTGGACTGCAATGTGATGACAGGGGAGAAATGAGGCGGACAGCATAGAATGGTAGTATGTAGGGTGACTCTGGTGGTGTAAAAGTCCAAAAGAGCAAAGGTAGAGCAGAAGATCAAGTAGTGGAAGCTGAGGAAGAAAGGCTGCTGTATGAACTTCAGCAAGGAGACGATGGTAGAAGTAAAAGCGAAGAAGGAGACAGTTAGGAAGGTACTTGGTGTGTCATCTGGAAGCAGGAAAGTAGATAAGGAAGCTTGGTGTTCAGGAGAGTATATGCAGGAAAGAATTTGTGAAGAAAAGAGAAAGGTGAAGAATGACGTAATAATAATAATAATAATAATACATTTAATTTATAATGCACTTAGAAAAGGTTAAACAAGAAGCCCATGACGAATGTATGACAGAGGTTGGACACTATATAGGGAGAAAAGGACCATCTCGATCAAGAGGGGAGGGGTGTGCAGCAGGTCAGGGTGATTAAGAAAAGAGATGGAAATGAAAAAACAAGTTAGGAGTATTTTAGGGCTAGATGAAAGGAATACTTTCATCTAGCCCTAAAATATGAAAGGAATACTTTCATCTAGCCCTAAAATATGAAAGGAATACTTTCATCTAGCCCTGAACTGATGAATGAATAAAATGAGAGCGAGTGAAGGGTGGAAGATGTGAAAAATGAAAACCAGGATGTTCAAAGGATCAGTAAAGAAGAAGTGACAGCAGCTTTAAAGAGGATGAAGAATGGGAAAGGCAGTTGGTCCTGATGGCATACCAGTGGAGGTATGGAGGTGTCTAGGAGAGAAGGTATTGGAGTATATAAATAGATTGTTCAACACTATCTTGGATTGTGAGAGGATGCCTGAGGAATGGAGGACATGTATATGCCTACTGGTGCCGATTTCCAAGAGCAAGGGTGATGTTAGGAGCTGTAGCAACTACAGGGGTATGAAGCTGATGAGCCACACAGTGAAGATCTGGGAAAAGAGTGGAGGAGGTCAGGTTACGAAAAGAGGTGACACTTCTGACCAGCAGTCTGGTTTCATGCGTAGAAAGATCAATACAAATGTGATGTTTGCTTTAAGAGTGCTGGTGGAGAAGTGCAGGGAAGGTCAGAAGGAATTACATTGTGTCTTTGTGGATTTAGAGAAAGCGTACAACAGAGTGACGAGGGAGGAATTGCTGTATTGAAGACGTCTGGAGTAACAAAAAAGTATTTTAGAGGGGTACAGGATGAGTATGTCAGCAGCATGACAGCGTTGAAGTGTGCAGTTGAAGTCACGCATGGGTTCCAGGTGGATGTGGGACTGCATCAAGCCCCTTCTTGTTTGGTACGGTGATGGACAGGCTGACAGGTGAGGTGAGAGCAGTCTCCATGGACAATTGATATTGATATTGGCGGATGACCTTGTGATCCGTAAAGAGAGCAGGGAATAGGTGAAAGAAAGCATGGAGAGGTGGAAGTATGTGCTGGAGAGAAGAGGAATGAAGGTCAGTCACATCAAGACAGAATACATGTGTGTGAATGAAAGGGAGGCAGGTGGAACGTTGCCTCCCCAACGTTTTTCATCTATCATTTCAACCTTTTACTCTTATGGAGCCTCTTTATTACTTCTGCTTGCATCCATATTCAAAAATACCTCCATATTGCTTGCAGCTGCAGTAATTCCTCATTGATTTGTTAAAGCGGACTCATAAGCTCACCGTGATGACCTGTGTTACCCTCCTGCTTAAATCCAATAGGGAGTGGTAGAGTGTGGTAGAGTTAATTTCCATCTGCTTTTGGATGTCATGTAAATACCAGGTAACCTCACTTTGCAGCCATTATAGCTCTTCATGCATAAACATCCAGGGTGCTGCTTCTTGCAGAATACGCTAATGTTTGAATATAAATGTCCTTTTAAAATTTACAACCACCTGTGCAGCCATTATCTCTTCCACACTCACATGTGAAGGAGAGACATGTATGTGGTAACCATGCCAACCGCAAAAATCCAGGTATGAATGGAACAGTGAGCCATTTATTCCCAGGAGTCCCGGAGTCACGTTGCTGTTTGACACAGACCCATGAATGCATTCATTTTTGTACTCTTGTTAGTTATGTAAAATGCCATAATGAAGTCTGTGCTAAACAGTGAATGTAATTATTGATGCATTAGTCTTCTCTTGCATGTGTGAGGTTTGATGTTTGGGTTAACTTGATCACATGTCCACAAATAATCCTCAGCTCATTTGTGCATAGAGAGGCCCGTTTAACTAGGCCTGTGTTTCCTCCCTGGGGCAGTTTGGTTTTAAGATGCAATGTATTGAACAGCTTCACTGGTTAGTCCAGGTTTCATTGAAGCCAGTCTTTCTTTGCATGTTCCCTGGCATAGAAGCGGGACCAGTTGGTAGCTAGACCTTTGGTGGCGTCCCCGACAACAAGGGTATATCCCCCGAAAAGACCCCGATCTCTCTCATTGTACAAGCAAGCCCCCCTGATTGAACCCCTCAAATTAAAAGTGAAGTTGTTTCCGCAGTATTTTGGTAAAAGAAAAAGCTTGTAATTTAGTAAATTATGAACTATCAGATTAAAATATGGGTCTCGTTGGGACTAAATCGGACCAACGGTTGAGAAATGATTTCCAGAAAACTTTTGGAGATAAAGCTCCCCCTAGTGTCAAAAATATAAGTCCGACCTTTACCAAAATCAAAGCAGTTCTTCCTCGCACTAAGGTCTATTGGGGTATCAACTTTGAAAATGATGCATGAATGTTTTTGAGGTCTGTCTGGAAAACAGTCTTTTTTGTAAAAAAATGTAAACTTTCGAGTATAATAGGATCTAGACTAGATAGATCTCCTCGAGTCGATTCATAAGCACCAACTTTGGACAAAATCGTCCCAATGCTTGAGAATTTATGGCCCAAAAACTTTTGGAGATAAAGCTCCCCTTAGTCTCAATCAATACAGTTATTTTCCGGACCGGAAGAGTATTATTATTGAATGGTGTAGGAGATTAGCAGAAATGACAAAAGTATTCATATTCTTTACTCCTGGAGAAATGCCGCTGCTTTTATTATAAAATAATAATGAAAACACTGTTTTAATCAGACTCAAGTAACCGTGGAAAAATAAAGGCTCTAAATAGTGAATCAAAAAAAGCCCCTTGAAGGATATTTCAAGAACAATAACATAATAATAATAATAATCCTCTTTTAATGCCAACTGAATGTGAACCCAATGTCAGATTAATATACTTTAATTAATATGAAGCATTCAGAACTTCATTTCAACTGCTATTGCGGCCATTCAGGGACCAATTATGCTGTCAAAGTGAATGACCATGATGGAGAGCATATATAGGGAGTAGTGGAACGAAAGAAACGGACAACACGCCTTTTCTTAGTGGCTGAGTTTCTTGTTTTACTTTTCTGGATGGATGGATACACCAGGGGATCAACTTTTCTTCGTCTTATTACCCAAAGAAATGTGTCTAGATTTTGAGAAAACATGTATTTTTACATCCATCCATCCATTTTTTTCTTCTTACCTGGGGTTGGGTCGCCGTGGCAGCAGGCTGAGAAGTGCATTCCGTACATCCCTCTCCCCAGCAACACTCTCCAACTCATTTGGGGGATCCGAGGCGCTCCTATACCAGATGAGATATATCATCCTGAGACCCAAATAAATCATTTTTGTCTTCTGTGGGGGATACGACTCTCCAAAGGATATTTTTAAAACCTTTTAAGTTATTAAACTGAAACATGTTTAATAACTTAAAAGACGTCCTTGCCTTTCCGTTGGGCTATCATTTGTTGGGGTGGGTCTCAGTGGGTAGAGGGGCCGTCTCCTAATTGGAAGGTTGCCGGTTCGAATCCCACCAGGGTCTACTTGTCGTTGGGTTCTTGTGCAAGACCCTGAAACCACCCCTGGGCGCTTCAAGGGATATACAGAGATATAATTTTATCATGTTGTACTGTGTATGGCTGTATGCAAAAATAAAGGATTTCTTCTTCTTCTTCTTCACAACAGGAATTCTGCTTACAGGAAAATCATACATTGATGATATTTATGATATAAGTATTTAATTGATATGGATTCAATAGAAAACCTCTTTAACTAAGTTATAAAGCAATTTTTATTGACTTCGGTACTTACTGTATCTGTTTTTGTCATGAAATTCATGTTCGTGGAGATGACGATAATTTGACTGACGTAGAGATAGTTTTGCTCAGGAATATGGATGGAGGCTCATTGTTTGAGCTTTTAGATGATGAGAAAATAGACGGTGTTCAGTAAAGGATGCAGAGAGTTCAGCAGAGGATGAAGGGGAGGAGACAGAGAAAGAAGCATCAGAAGACAAACATACAAACCTGGACGATCAATAGCCTAGTGTTAAGGCTCCACCAACTTTGATTAAAAAAGAATAATGATTCTTGAAGATGTGTTCCTTATCCAGGTTTCACAATGGATTTTTATGCCATAGTAGCTCAACTTATGTCCGTCCGTCCAAGGTGTTTGAGGCCAGAGTTTCAGAATATTGTCGGGCGTCCTGTGGATCTACTAGGATGGACGTCCAGCTACGGTAGGGCCGGGACAGTGGCGGGTGTCCGGTGGTGCCATCGATTTGCCTGCTGCCTGGCCTCTTGGCCCTGGTTGAGGTGAGTGTGGGGCTGGTTTTGGGACATTCTGGTCTGGCTGAATGGGTTTGGGGACTCAGAACTGCGCGTCTGGTCAACTACTGTTTCCTGTGATGGTTATTAGTGTCCTGCCTGCTGCCCTGATGAAGAATAATGACATTACAAGCAAACACAGATATGAGCCACACCCTCACAGCAGAGTGAAAAAGTTTGGTTCTTTCCATTTGCCTAAGATGTTTTTAGGCAATCAATGCACTCAGATGCCGAAATGCAGAATGTGATGGGGAAAACATTTATCAAGTGTGTGAAACCTAACGTCTTGTTTTTGGGACTGCCACACTAGAACATGACACTGGAAAAGCCTGACATTGAAAACTTATGTTAAGGCTGGTGGGGCTTCAGTTTAAGGGACATTATGTTCGGTATTGACCGTGAAAATTCAAAAACTCCGGCTTCAAACAGCTTGGACTGACTAAAAAGAGCTGAGCTCGTGTTGCAAAAATAATATTGTGAGACCTGGAAGGTACACATGATCATGAATAATTTTTTAATCAAAGCTGGTGAAGCCTTTTCGCCAGATTATTCTCTTTCCTGAAAGGAACCTGTGTTCCAGTTTACATTGATATGTATCTGCTTCAAATCATTCAAACTGCCAAACAAGGAAAACTGTCGAAATATTACCAACATTCCCACAAGTGAACCCTGGTCCCGTCCGTTTGTGGTGTGAAAGCAAAGTGGAGCAACTTATGAACCAAAGGCAGGAAGTTGAGCAGAGCATGTGATTTAATACATTCAAATCTATGTCCGTACCTCGATCCGCGTCTGTGTAGCCAGGACAACACGATGTAGTCTCTCTCTCACATCGGGGCTCGCCTTCTTCTCCGGTACCAAGGTATTTGCCTCATGCAAAGACTGAAATGCTCGACAGTTCGCTGCCTCGCCTGCTGCTTATACTGGGCGCTTTCTTGTGAAGCCAAATTTCATATGAACACCAAACTAAACGCAGAAATCCCAAGACCGCATGAATTTGTTGTTGCTCCCTTGTTGCAATTTCCCCCCAAAATCGAACCGAGTCCCCAGGACTATCATGTGTGACAACAACCTTAGACCACTTTGGTTGGCAAAATCCACTCCAGACCAGGAATACCCAACAAGTTCTACGGTTGTGACCCAGTCGTCTATCACAAAGTCACTTCGATCCTTACGTTTATTTTCCATTTTTCCTGTAACCGCAACTTTGAAAACAAAATGTTCCCTTGCTGCCTAATATATCCCACCCACAGACAGGTGGCGTTGTAACGGGATAATGTTATTCTGACTTTGTGAATAACCGGTAGATTTACTTGTGCTAAATGCAGCTCTCTTCATGTGAGGTTAGATACTGAAAGAATCCTTCAGATGTGTTTTTGCGCCAATCAATTCCTTCACATCACTTGGACAGTATCCAGATTGCCTTCTTGCAGTGGGACCATTAAAAAGACTACTTGTAGCTGTGGGACTATGACATGTGTTTTCTGTATCGCTGCTCCTGCTTGGCTTTTGATCTGAAGTAACGTTTTCATGATAAATACAAGTACAGATGTCCATATTCACATCTGTATGGGAGTATATTCTATTTTTCATGAGACAGATAAGTTCACCTTAACGTTGACCTCTTTTCTTGTATGATCTGACAGCTCTCAGGTAGGCAGATGAAACTGATGAGTGAAGAAGATGCACGAATGTGAACCTAATTTGGAATTCACCCTGATCTCTGTCTTATTGATATTCCTTCAACAGCGCCGGCTCTTTTAAGCCTACAACACTCAAGTGGGCTTCAACATCTTCACGCCGTCCTTGTATTGATCATTTATTTTCTCTTGTGGTATGCCAAGCATCAATATTACCTCGCTCTATTTGAAAGTGTATAAAGCAGTTGCTTTGAGCAGTCATATAAAAAGGCCTGATTGATGTTTGCTGCAGATCAAGACTTGACAACAGACCCTTTAAAACTCTTTTTTCCCCAATCATACGCTCTTCTACGGGATGTTCTACATAAATCCGATGATTCATATTTCTTTCCATCTACAAAATGAAGAGAAACATAATCAAATGCTTGCCCGAAAGGCACACGATGAAGTCTTGAAGACGAGGGCCTTGAGGTTTCTGGGTGTTGTTGAGCTGGATGGAGGACATTCCTCACTGCTGGATCACGGCGCTCTCAGATGCAGCAAACAAAAAGTCAATCAGCTTCTGGTCCTGTCTCTTAAATTACTCTGAATGCTAGAATTGCTTCTGATTACAATGCCGAGTCCAGTTCCACCTCCTGTCAGTGAGAACAATACGTCTGAGAGCTCCCCTGATGGACTTGTCTGAGTTACAAAAACAGCTAAAAAAATTTTAAAAAAAGAATACCTGGATGGCTTACAAGATGTTTGAATAAAAAAATGTATTCAAGCCTAATTCAAACTCCAACGAGATATATATTGTTCATACAATATGTGTGAAGATGGTTCTCACAATGTTAAAGAGAACAATAACAATATAAGCAATGACTACGCCGTCTACGCCGTCGCATATCTCTGGAAGCCCCTAATCCCCTGCTATACAAGCAATCCCCCTGATTGCACTCGTGAAATTAAATGTTAAGTCATATACAAGAATATTGTTTTTGTAGCAAACTACATTTTGAGTAATTAAAATATGATATGTATGAGATAAATGTATGGTGTCCATTCATATGCACCAAATTTGGCCTAGGTTGAACCAACGGTTAAGAAATTATGTTCGAAAAACAGTGTTTTTCATGAAGAAAAGCTCCCCCTAGTGAGTGGAATATGAACTATTTCAAGTAAAATATGATATATAAAACATAGATTTCCTAAAGTCGATTCATAAGTACAACATTTGGACTAAATGGGACCAACAGTTGGGAATTAATGGCCTAAAAACATTTAGAGATAAAGCTCCTCCTAGTGTCAGAAATATAAAACCAAAGTTTCCCAAATCATTCCAGTTCTTCCTTGCACTAAGGTCTATGTTGACATAAAATGTGCTCCGATGAAATCCTTTTTGAGTTATTGCATTAACACGAAGGATCTTCAGCGGCGGCGGACGTAGCGATGACATTTCTACTCTACAATTCAATTACAAAGTTACTTTGCTGGTATATAACCCACTCTTCCATAAAGTTTAATGAAAATCTATCAAGTAGTTTAGGTAGAATTGATAAGAAAGTAAGACTTACACCCCAATCCATTTGTGGAAAAGGTGGTGGTGAAATGGCGAAAACAGCCCTATCTCACAATGTTAAAAACATTAGACAAAAAAGGTAAATACAGACAGTGAAAATTGTCCGTATAAACTTTCTTCCTTCTTCCTTGTAGCACCCATCTTATCATTTCTATCACTACTGAGGTTTACTCTCATCTGAACGTGGCTGGAAACCCTCCAAAGGGAGGCGTCCTGGACGCACCCTCATCAAACGGGTCCAGACTACCTGAACCAGCTCCTTTCAACACAAAGGAAGAGCAGCTCTACTCTGTGGCCCCTTCCCTTTGAAGGGATCTTAATTCCTTCACTCGAATCCCTGAGCTCATTCCTTTGGTCTCCAGAACACATGACAACAGGCGAGGGTTGGAATGTAGAACGACGGGCAATTAGAGCTTTGTCCTGGGGCTCAGAGGATCGGTTTTAGGGGAGCCTGAACGGAAAAAGCTTATTTATTTATATATATTATTTTTGTGTCAGGGAGGGCGTGGCCCAAAACAACCAAAAGGTGAAAAAGCGGAACTTAGAAAAAGTTACCCAGACTGCTTATTTGGGAGACTTTTTACTGCGTCAAAAAATTATGGAAAAGATATTTCTTTGATTATTTTAATATCTTTTGGGAATGTATCTATTTCAACTCAAAACACTGTAAATTTAGCGCAAAGGACAAATCGTTTGGCATCCATGTTTTTTTAAACAGCAAATTTCAAGATCTAATTTTTTATTTCATGAAAAAAATAATAGATGTTATTTAGATAAGCTCAACCTTTGGGTAAAACATTTTTAAGACCTTTTTAGACCCTAGTTTAATTACCTCTATAAGACATTTTTAGATTGTTTGAAGTAAAATACTTAAATGTTTAGTAAGTCCTCACATATTTTAATATGCCGACAGAAAATCCTACGTATCGAATGGGACTTTCTCAACAGCCATGGTTAATATTTCCTCTCCTGGGGCCCTTTGACCTGTGGCGTCCCCCAGGGCTTCATCCTTGGTCCCTTACTGTTTGTAACATGACCCAGTGGCAGCAACTAAATGCTAAACAGTTAAACAAACGGTAAAGGGTTGATAAAATGTGTATGTACAGTCATTAGAAATGATGTTAAAATCATCAAAAGGTCACTCAGATAATAAAAAGTTCAGTTTATGGTTAAAGTAATAAGTGAAAACCATTTATTTATTGTCTAAGTGACCTTTTAATCATTTTAACATCATTTTTAATTACTGTATATACACATTTTATCAACCCATTTTTCGCCGGCACACATTTCTCAATATAAAATAGTGACTCCAAAGGTGCTAAAACAACCAGTTTAGCAGGACATTAGAGGGGTAATTAATTTTGGACACAGAGTGATGGGCTACATTAAGTCAAAGACGTTTGGGGCGGAGCATCAACTGGATCATGACATATTTTTACTGATCAAGGGGAATGTGATTAGATTAGACATTCCTTTCTTTGATATTAAAAATGATTCCCCATTTGTTACAACCCTGCTAGTAACATTAGTTTAATCACATTTCTTAGCAGCGTGTTAGGGCAGTAATTAGCACTGTTGCTAGGTGATTCACATCCCCTTGAGCCTTTGTCTGAGTTTGCATATTTTTCCTGATGTTTGCGTGGGTTTCCTCCAGATACTCCAGCTTCCTCCCACAATCTAAAAACATCCATGTTGGAGACTCAAAATCACCCACAGGTGTGAATGCCTGATTATTTTTGTTTTGTCACTGTGATTAGCTCTTGACTTATCCTGCCATGCTATATTTGCGCTATTGCACAGCCCTGAAATACCTTCACAGCGACACTTCAGATACGGTCTGCTGCAGAACTACAAATCCAGCACATATTAAAAAAAGTGGTTAAAACAAGGTTCAAAATCCTCATAAGTCTTACCTAGAAAGCGAAAATGCCATCAAATGTGAGTAGGATTCAACAGTGTTCTCCAACACATGCCATCAGGCTTACTGGCACCGTAAGACGGAATCTGGACGGAAAGCTGTTCCCCAGACGAAGCCATAGAGTCAGTCCTCCGTTCTTTCTTTAAATAAAATAGTCCAATAACGCGGTCGTAGAGAACACCGGTGCGTATCAGTTCCATTATTATTTACTTTTCCATATGGCATGGAGGCCAGTGCCGACAGGTTGTCAAGTTCTTTCTGAAAATGAACGCTCAGCAGGAACTGGAGAGACGAAAAAGTAGCGCATTGCTTAGAAGTGATACTGTCGTAGGACGAGTCTACGCGAAAAACACGCCCAGCCTGAGTTTGAGCCCTGCTAGATTTCCCCTGTCATGCCCTAAATGACCACTTCGAAATCTGATTGGTTAAAAATATGACAGTCAGCAAAAAAATCTTTAATAATTCGGCGGGGCAGAGACCTTCAGCGTGGAAGCTGCTTGTCCCACGCAGACGCAGAAGTTTCAACCAGAGACCGCCTGGTTGAGAAGGGAGAAACCTGATTGGATAAAACAAAGCCCCCTTATATGAACTCACTGGAAGCGGCCATGGAGAGAAAGAATGAAATGAATGAAACGATGGAAACAAACTATTCAAATACATACAGTCTAAATTAGAATGTTTAGTGAATTGTGATGTTGTTATTTTAGATTTTCTGACAATATCCGGGCTAGCAGAGACGCTTTGCCTTGCTAGCCCTTACGGCCCGCCACTGCTCAAGAGGCAAGATGCACATGGGACGTCAACTGGGATAATATAGAACCCTGCACCAAAGTAAATAAGTAAATAAAATGAATGGAAGGCTCCTCTTGATGTCTCTGTTTAAAGAGTTTTCTGTGGATCTTCTACTGACAGGTATTCCTGATGTTCCACAGGGATGAAACTGTCAGGATCTGTGAGTTACACCGCGTGAATGTACAGCTGAAAGAGTAACTTCTCTGTAATGACGACATGACCCAGAAATCATCGGGCTGATGCCTATGGCGTCCTTGCTGTAGGGGAGTAGAGACACGCACGCCGACGGAGATGTGGCTGATGATGTGAGGAAAGGGTGGAATTGATTTTTGTGAGATGTTTGTTTCTTTACTGCTGTGCTATTGCATTTTCCGTTAATATACAGAAAGCACTCTCCTCTCCCTCTCCCTCTCTCTCTCTCTCTCTCTGTCTCCCTCTGAACACCGGGAGTAAAGATACGGCTTTTAAATAAACCATTAAACCTAACATTTCTTTGCCTGCCTGTCAGCTTGACTGACAGTTGTATTGATTACAGAGATAGACTTGACCTGAGCAGAATTGGATCAGGGGAAAAAAAATAGCTTCAAAGGTTCCAACTTATTTTGCCATCCTGCTGTTTTGTGTTTTTGATTGAGTGGTGGAGCCTCGCTCACTACGAGAAAATTGTGACTGAACCTGTTTATAATTTGACCAGTGGCAGCATGTGTATGCTAAATAGTAAGGGGCCCGGGATGGAGCCCTGTGGGAGGCCACGGGTCAAAGGGGCCACTGAGGAGGTGCTATTAACCAAGGCTTGGAGAAAATCCTATTAGTAAGTTGTATGTCTTTAAATAAAATGAAAGCACTTGAGCACTTACTAAAGAGAATTATGTAACTAAATACAACCAAAAATATGTCTAATAAAGGTCAAATAGTTTTCTTAAAACATGCTTTACCATGAGTTTGAGTAGTTGACTATTTAGAAATTGTTTTGTTAGTCATATACTGTTTTTAAAAAAAAAAGCTTGGTAAAATTATATGTTGTTATTTTCACACGTATTGTCAATTTAAAACCTCATCTGGGCCTAATGGCAGACGCGATAAATGAACCACATCCCTTCAGCTGTGGAGATAATTGAGAATCAGACATATTCCTGGAACAAGCAGCCAGTATCAGACCTGTTCCATTTATAATTAAGATTAGACCAGGTGTAATGGTGATACAGTTTTCTCCTTAAATGATTCACAAGAAACTTATATTATATATTAAAACCCACATTTAATGAATAATCCAGCATGTGAAATACAAATAATGGTTGGGAAACGTTACTCTTAAGCTCCATATATCACAATAATATATATATATATATATATATATATATCACATAATCTCAACACGTCTGGGTCCCGTCTTATTTGCGGCATACTAATAAATGCAATCCTGGATGTGATTCGTTCCACATGTGCTCTCTGTGGGTTTGTCCTGTTTTTCTCGCTCAGAAACCACGTGATAAAAAAATACTTGGAAACAGCGAGAGAGAGAGAGAGAGAGAGAGAGAGAGAGAGAGAGAGAGAAAAAAAAAGCAAAAAGGACGAAAAACACCCCAGACTCCAGAAGCGATTGTTATTTCTATTAAGAAGTGCTTCACATGCAAAGCAAACACATGCCAGCCCCTGAATTCAAGACACGACACATTTGCATACACAGGAGTAAAAATACCGGCATCGACTTGCAGAGTTATTCCAGTAAATAAAGACGGGCGCTTCAGATGCAGACGGGTGCGTTGGGCTGTGACTCGCTGCTATCAGAGGTCGACTGTGAAGAGCCACTCAGGAAATAAATTCTCAATCAAGGGAAAGAAAAAGGAAAATATCAAGCAGCTGAAGAGTTAATTAAATGGAGTGCAGGAAGGTTTTCATGGGTTTACCACTTTGAATGTGTTATGCACCAACAGGTGCTAATTCCGAGACTACAAGCAACCTTTCTCACCTCAATACTTATGATGTGCCAATTAAATACTAAACGACCAGGAAGAATTAAATGGATTAGGGAGGTGAGAAATCTGCATTTATATTTCCCTAGAAATGTGTGAAACTTTGATTAAGTGGTGACACAACTGTCACAAATTGTTAATGCTCTTTATACTGATTTACCCAACATCTGCCTCATTTTCTCGCTTCTTTTTCTCGCTACTAAAAGTATGTTTTGATCCATTTAATAATGTCCTGTATTGCATTTAACCACCTTTCACAACAACTTTTGAACAAATTGATAGAATCGTTAACGTATTGTGGAATTGCAAATAATAATTGGAAATTTGTATTCTTTAGCCAAAACAATCTTATTCATTTTCAAAAGAAGGAAAAAACAAAAAAAACAAACGTTTTTCAAAAATAATTTCAGAAATATAGTCCATTTGAGTTTTTTTTTCCTCCTGCATTTTCATTTAAGGAGAAATTAATCTGAGTTCATAAGGGTTCAAATATGATATAATTTAGACTTTTTATTACACTCACATGTTTAAAATAGGGGAAATGTGTAAAGTGTAGTTCTCAGTAATTTTAATAATAACCAAAATTCTATTGCACATGGGGAAACATGGGGAATATGAAAATGTTGTTGATCCTCCATGGATTTATTAAGGAATTTTAAAATAAACAACTGACTTTATTTACACATTTGTCAACATAATTCATGTCATAAGAATCGGCATATCATTGAATCATCCTTCGTGTAAATGCAAAACATTATATATTTTCACGGATCATTTTCAAACCCAGATAAACCTCAGTGTGAGGAAGAACTGGAATGTTTTTGGGAAATGTCGGCTGAATATTTCTGACAGAGCCTTCCATTTTTTCCTTTCAAATCAAGAGAAGGAAATTATAATTATAATTTAAGAGGGTTAAAAAGTTAAAGTTAAAACTAATGTAAAATACAGATTGGTCTCAGTTTTCTGGGTTAAATTATGGAATGGACTGAATGGTGACTTGAAATTATGAAGCTATCTGTTTAGTTTCAAAAGAGCGTTGAAATGTTAAATGATGGGTTGTAATGTAATTATGTATAGAGTTCATTTTGGGTTATTCTTTGGATGGTATCGAAGAGGTGAAAAAAAAAAAGGGTTGAGCTTCAGTTTATTTTTTATTCGGTTGTAAACTGTGATAAAAATTTTGTAAAAATGTTCTTGTTTCTTTACATGCATATGTAACCAAAATAAACTTTATTCATATCATATGAATTTGAAATGCCAGACTCTGACGTGATATTTTTAACTGTTTTAAGGTATAATAATGTAAACATCAAACCTCTGAAAACTATTAAATGAAAACTATTAAATTGGAAATCTACATTGCCACTAAGTTTTTACAAATGGCATCAAAAGATGCTCTGAAGCTTTTGTTCGCTCTTTTTTGTGATGTCGTTCATGTAGTATTTGAAACATTTAAATAAATTGTTTTTTCAAAAAGTATGGCGATTGCTTGACAAGGGAATGGTCATTTTTTGTAATACTTGGATAAAGGTATCAGTGCTTTTTCGCTCATTGGCGTTTCCAGATCCATGGATATTTGAAAACCTGACCTACATATAGATGTTGATTATTTAAATTTTTACTCAAACCTGGCAGATAATGAGGTCATGCTAACTGTTTTCAGGAGAATTCTCCTCAAATTAATTGAGAATTTATGTTTCCAAAAGAGAAATATATTTTTGTAAAAAAAGAAAAAAGGGAACCCCAGTGAGTAAAATATTACTAAAATATAGATAGAGCTTATTAAATCGATTCATACGCACCAAATTTTTACCAAATCAGACCAACAATCATGGAAATTGATGTCCGAAAAAGGGTTTTTCGTAAAAATGTTCCCCTCAATGAGTAAAAGATCTCAGTGAAAGAACTATTACAGTAGATTATTATAGATAGATGTATATCTCTATATATATATATACACATATACGTACTGTATATATTCACAAGGTGGATCTCTTCGAGTTGATTCATATACACCAAATTTGCACTAAATCAGCCCAATGGTGGAAAAATGACAGCCCGTAAACTTTGTGAGCTAAAGCTCCCCCTAGTGCTGTAAATATATAACCAAATTTTGCCCAAATCACTCCAGTTCTTCCTCACACTAATGTCTATTTGTGTATATAATGGAAGTTTTTGAGTTTACCGTTAACAGGAAGACTCTGAGGCGGATATCTCTACTCTATAAGTGGGATAACTTTGTGGGTATATAATACATCCCATCATAGATGAACATCAAGCAGATGCTGTGTTGATGGCTGCTGATCCCTTTCATTCAGTCAGACAGACTCTGACGATATTTCCACTGAACTTGTCTGCTCTGCTTGTCGAAAGCTGAAAAAAAAATCTCTCTTTCAAATGTTTGACAGGTTGAGTAAAAAAACAGAAAAAAAAACGATTCTTATTTCTGAAAGGATACGATATGTTGGCTTTAAAAGATTTTTCACCTGGCTGGAGTAATAACATGGTGCAGAAAATGGAACCTCTGTGAATCGCTGGACCAAAACATAGTCATTAACTCTCCGACTGTCTGTCACTTGATGTTCCAATCCTCCAAATAGTACATGAGCAAAAACGATGATGTAAGTATCGCATCACAGTATTGTATTATATATAAAATGTGTTGCAATGAAAACAAAAGTATTCAGATTAAATGCCGTCAAACCTGAGAATCCCAGAGAGAGGAATAAGGATTTTAGCTTTAAAGCTTGGAAAGACAGAACTCAGACACACGCAGAGTGAAAACGTTTTATGGCAGCATGTCAACTGAAGACGCTTCGGGTTTAACAAAGACCCCTTTAGCTTTTCTTTTGTTTTTAAACTGAATTATAATGGCAGACATGATCATATTACAGATGAAAAAAGAGTAGACGGGAGAATCGCAGACAAATACCACGAGGGATGAGTTAGGACACATCTACACGATAAAACTTTACATTCCAGTGAAACACTTCAGAGATTAATTCAATCTTTCACATGATCAATAGTCACATGAAACCTTTTGACAAACAAGAATGCATGCAATCCTAAACGCAAACAGCATGATTGCTGATAATGAATATTTATCTCCGTCCCCAAATGAACAAACATGCATTGTGCTGTAAAATGAGATCCTCTTCATCCGAGTGAACTTCCCGTGGAGCGGTTCAGGCACAGTGGCGCTTTTTGGAGCTATATTTTTATGTTAGCGTGTTCATGTTCATGTTCGCCACCCGTGTCTAGCGTTCTAATTGGAACAAAACACAAAGCACTACTGACGCTGAGGGGGAGGTCAGTATTTTGCATATGATGGTACTTTTTTTGCCATAAAATATAGTACAAAGGATCATTTTACATATCGACGGCGCCTGAGGGAAAAGTCACGGGATCATAAAATTCACGGGTGTCTGTACAAAGACATGTTTTATATAGGAAACATCTGGACAAATAATCTGCACGTCAACTTGGAAGAATGTGACCATCCGAATGGTGACCCACGGAGGAAAAACGCAGATGTGCATCCTGGAGAGTTAAGTGGTATCATCATCAGGAGCAATATCCATTCACTTAATCTCTCACGCCACGATCAAACAGCCACTGGGAGGAAACTGGGGTCCAGAATCCTGCTCATGGACATGTGGACCGCATGAGCTGGGGATTGAACCACCGACCTCTCGATAAGCAAAAGACTGCATTACCTCCCGGGTCACAGTGGCTGCCCAAAGTTGGGTTCCTGCAGTGATGAAGACGATGGACAGAAGAGGTATCTCCAGATGGAGCTCAATCCAAAGCTGTGATTTCAGTATTTACACTGAGCTTAACTTTCCTTTAACCCCAAATAAAGCAATATTTAAGACTTGGACAGAACTGGTACAACATTAATGACAGTTACTGGTTCTAATGTTGTGGCTGATTGATGTATATTAAATCATGGATAATTTTTTTCACACTGTATTCATGTGATTTTTGTTTATTTGGACGCGTGTGTTTCATACCAGCTCAACAGTAAACATCATTGGTAGAACACCAATCAGCCATAACATTAAAACCACGTAGCGGTTCTGATGGGAGGGGGGGATATATACATTCCAGAGATCGTCTTTTTGCGAAAGGAAATGGCCGACGCAGATTTCATCGTCTTCACATCACATAATAGTGGTCGAGCTATTTGACTCTCAGTTACCGTGACAACCTGTCCACAATCTAAACGCTGGTGAAAGAAAGGATGTCTGTACAGAGATTTCACGTTGCATAAGTGAGTGAAACACCGGCAGCAAGACAAGAGCATGAAAGTCCAAAGAGTTCTCTCTCTGGGGACAATGAATACTCAATACACATATATGAGCCATAACATTATAACCACTTACCGGTTAAGTGTATGGCTTTAGCTCTTTACAATGGACCCTGTGAGTAGGTGGGATATATTAGGCAAGGTTCATAGCGTCTCAAGAACTTCGGACCTTGTTCGGTGTTCCTAGTCTTCAGCGGTTAGCACCTACCAAGTGGTCTATGGTAGGAGAACTGATGAACCAGCAACAGGGTCATGGGCGCCCAAAACTCATTGATGCATTCAATCCCACAGTACAATCCTGCAAAGGTTAAAAGGAGTGATGAAGGTCTCTTTTATCTGCACTCTGACAGACTTTTGAGGCTGATGTACAGAGAACTGACCATGGTGGCCTCCTCCTGGATGGACTCCTTCAGATCAGGCTGACCTGCACACATCAGGGCCACCAGTCTCCTGGGCAGTTTGCCGCTGAACAGCAGGTAGATGCAGGGGTTTGCACAGCTGTTCAGACTGGCCAGGAGCATCAGGACGGCAAAGGTTGCAGCTGGAAACAAGGAGGAGAAATGAGGAAAACAAATCAACCTGCACCTTAATCAAGGCCCTAACAGTGAGATCAGCGTATCGGGTTTTTTCCATGCTCAAACCCATGTACCTTTGAACATCCATCAGTCATGACAAGAAAACTCCTATTATCTGAGTCCTGGCAGAAGGTGTGACAAAGTGGCTCCACATACAAACTTTTATCAGCTCAGGATCTACCAAATGGTCTAAAAACTGACTGACAAAAGGAAGTCAGTCAGTTTTTAGCGGTCGTTTTTGCATTTCCAGGTGTTGTAATTGAACTATCTCGACCTTAGTGTTTATACCCGCTCAACTTAAAATTTGCTGATTGACATTCTAAGGATTTTAAGTTCGCAAAAGCTTGAGTTTTTAATGAATGGTCTGGACAGTAGAGGAAGGCGATTATTGGTGTATCACCCAAAAAACATGAAATTGTCATAGTTGTCATAATTGTTTTGTCATAGTGCCACCTTGTGGCAACAGGAAATGATATGTTTTGTACTTTGAAGACTAACTACCGGCCCATTAACCCCAAACGGTTCAGATTTGGTCAAGAAAGCTATAAGGAGGTGGGGATGCAATGTTGTGAAGGTTCTGAGTTTTTGAATAATGGTATAGGCGTGGCAGGGCGGCGAATATTAATGTCTGGCCACAAAACACGAGGTCATCATAACTCCACCCTGCATCATCCAACCTTCACCAAACCTCTCCTGACTGATAAAACCCAACAACCTGCCCTGAACAGGTCTCATGGGGGAAAAAAAAAATCCTCATTTTCCATAGCACCACCTAGTGGCAGCAGAAAATGATAAACTTTATATTTTTATTAACTACGATTAGCTTGCTGACGCTAATGGTTTTAAATTTGTTCAGATGAGCCCTTACTAGTCAGGACTCACGACTCAAACGATTGTATATGGATTTGAGGAAGGGGCGTGGCAAAGTGGATCTACAGCACCCCCCGCAATATTTCATGAAACTAGGTATACATGTGTATTTTAACAAGTAGGACAAAAAAGCTTCTTGGAAAAATGACTTAAAATCAAACGATAGTTGGCCATTTTGAATTTCGTAGTGATTTCATTGCTATATGAGTGATTTGTTTTAACAAACTGCTCATAGAGATGTGATTTACTCTACATGGAGATTGATCGAAATCATGGAAAGAATTGGGGATAAAAGTCAACAAAGGTGTTTCCCCTAACTTCAAAGTAGTTGCCATGGCGACGCTGTGAATCTTGATCACTCTCCATGGTAGACGTCTGCTCATATCCTTTTTTTTGCCATTGTCAATATGTCCCAAACTTCACGTTCGATGAATAATGGGCTTTTTCAGGGTGAGACCTCTGAAGACGCCCATAAGACAATATTTAATTATAGTAACAGCGCCACCTGTTGGCTACAGCTTTTAAGCCTAAAGTGACAAACATTTCAATTAGGACATTTTAAATGGTGTGAGCAAGGTATGAAAGGTCAGACCAGTGATTACATGCTGGTGGCCAGTCGCTTGCTAGCTTTCTTGCATGAATGCGAATGGAAAATGCAAGTTTGATTATTTCTTACCCTTTTTACTCTAAATATGACACTTTACTAGAACTCACTACAAATCAGGGATCCAAAACTTGCACAAATGATTTCAAAGGGATGAATGAAATGTCTACATTGCGGATGCAAGACTGGACGATTTCTCCTAAAATGCAATGCCATGCATTTTTAAGTCACTGTTTTGTTTTGCGTCTTGACGGGTTGAGATGCTAAATCCTTTATCCTTACTGTGAGTGGGCGCCTCGTCGTCCCAGACGGACCACAGCTGCACGGTGAAGAACGGCATCCAGCAGATGATGTATGCCAGCACAATCACCACCGTCATCTTCACAGTTTTCACCCTGGCTTTGGACACTCCCGCCACGCTGCTGGCCCTCGACGACAGCGCCTTGTTGACCACGCCCCCCACGTGGTGCGTCTTCATGTGAAAGTTGTGGTGCACCGTGCGGCAAATGCGCACCTGGCACACGATCATGGTGAGAATGGGCAGCACAAATATCACCAGGGTAGTCCAGGTCACGTAGGCTTTCGGCCCCCACGGCTTGATGAACTGAGCCCAGCAGTCGAACACTCCGGGGGCCACCTCCACGCGTGAGAAGATGAAAATCTGCGGGAGGCTGCCGATGAGGGAGACGCACCACGCGACGCACACCGGACCGTTCCAGCGCGCCCTGCCTCTCTGGAAAGTCACCATCGGGTTACAAATTGCTTGATATCGGTCTATGGTCATCACCACTATCATGTAGGTAGAGGAAAACATCCCAACCACCTGCAGGTACTTCACCCCGCGACACAAAACATCCGGACCCACGAATCTGTCCGTGATGTTCCATATGAGCTGCGGGCAAACTTGGAAGAACGTCACCACCAGATCGGCGACGCACAGGTGGAAAACAAAGACGCGCATCCTGGAGAGTTGCTTCCTCCTCTTCCAGAGCACCAACAAGACCCCGGAGTTTAAGATTCCTGCAGTGATGAAGATGATGGACAGGAGAGCTATTTCCACCAGAGCCAAGCGCTCATTTCGAGGATAATCTCCAGATAGATCTCCCTCCAAAGTGATGTTGCTGCTGTTAACGTCGAACCAAGCCATGCTTTCAATACAGCAATATGGAGCTGAACTCTCACGCGACCATTCCAGGTGAATCCAGCTGACTTGGAAAAGGCATATAAAGGGGGAATAAAACTCTGGTAATCTAGTGAGTAAGAAGTCAGACAGCAACAAGTGTGAGGAGCGTCCACTGAGGCGCCAGAGGAGAAAGAGTGCTTTATACCTCCTCATCTCTGCAGGAGGGAGGAGCAAACCTACTTCATCACAGCAAGTTCCCACACTGCCAAAGACACTGAGGTGTAATGAGCTTTTTTACTCTGCAGTACACGGCATTTGAACAAATCACTCCTCCGAAATGAAAGGCTAAACTCTCTAAACAGAAAACATAGCCTGCCATGATTGCAGCTCGACAGAAAATAATATTTAACAACCAAACGTAAGATTTCCAACATTGTTTCATTATGATAATAACTTTTTTTTCTATAGTTGAAGTCGTTTCTTCCATCATCACATGGGTTTCACTGGCAATAAGACAGATCTCTGTAGTGACACACACTCTCTCTTAATTTAGAATCTGTTCGATTTTGTGTGAGAATTCTTCAAAGTAATATGGAAAAGCAGTTTGGGATGAAATGCATTCATGCAGGCCTCAGTTCTTATAGCGTCCTTTCTCAACAGCATGCGTAGGTTGGCTCAATTAGTGTCAGGTGTCCAGACTGCCACTGTCTGATGCAGAACAAAACCCAAAACAGAACAAAAAACAGGATTTCCGGCTCTTTAAGACTTTATGAGACTCAGGAGTTCATCTTTGTCCATCTGATATCGACTTTTCTTCCAGATGTCACGGAGCTTCTGTAAGGTTTCGCCAATCTGCTTCCCTTGCGTGATGCCAATCTTCCTCAGATCGTGACCATTGATGGGGAAGCGGGGGATGGACCACTTGCAGAGCTCTGCCAGCAGCTTATCTTCACCTTGATATTTCAGAAGCTCACACACTTTACTCTGTGTATCCAGCTCCCGGTTCTGAAAAGAAACGGCATGTTTGTGAGTTATTTCTAGACTTTAAGAGGTCCGTACCAGCAGGTCTCCAAGCAGGGGATCAGGGGCCTGAGGGATCCTCGAGGGAGTCCCTGAGGATCCACAATTCAATTCATAGGAAACTGTAGCACAATATGTGACTCATTCTGTAATTCTCCCTGTCCCTGCAAATTCAGGGAACTGTCATAATAACCATCTGCTTTCTACATTATATTTTCTCAATACATGTGTCATTTATTTTTTTCTTGAATTCCCCAAATATCACAAGAGCGATAAAAGTCTGACTCAGACAGAGACTTTTTTCTATATTGGATAAAAAGTTTAAGTTTTTAACCAGTCTAGAAAAAAGTAAAACTTTTAAAATCCTGAAAATCTCTTTTTTTTTTTGTATTTGTCTTCATACTGCTCAGTATATGTCTAATATGTGTTCAGCGCTAAGATATAAAAATGATTTAGAAATGTGCTCCAAAAACAAAAACTGCCCCCACGAGTCTTATTAAAAAAAAAAGATTAAAGCTAGAAGTTTGAAGACTTTGTTAATCAACTACTGGGAAAAACTATTTTATGTTCATGTGACTAGAGAATCACTATTATAGCTGAATGTGAGTCATTTCCAATATTATGCCTATAAATGCAAGAAAACAAGCTGATTGAAGAAAATTGCGTCCCTTTAGGGCCCCTACAAACATGGGAGAAATTTTATGGAATTCTTTGACGCAGTTTTTAAGATAACGTTTATGAACGGACGTGGGTTACTTTTCAGCGAGCCGCTTCTTTAGATCATGTGAGATGTTCGTATTAAGTTATTACTGATAGCTTTTACATCATGTCACATAATATGCTGGGGCATAAATCAATTCTGATTTTAACGTTAGAAGCCAGTTATTCAGTTAGAGTCTGTCATTTTTCTTATAAAAATTATTAAATCATTAGTTCAATTAGTTGAAAGTAAATCTAATGTAAAGCTTTTTTCTTTTTTTCACAGAACATCTAGGGGCCACTTCATACAGTAGCTCAGTGCGTAGAGGAGCTGTCTCCCAATCAGAAGATCGGAAGGTAGCCGGTTCGAATCCCACCAGGGTCTACTTGTGGTAGGGTCCTTTAGCAAGACCCTGAAGCCCTAGTTCCCCGGAGCTGCCCACTGCTCCCTCAGCGATGGGTCAAATGCAGAGAAATACTTTCACTATGTTGTAGTGTGTACGGCCGTATGTGATCAATAAAAGATTTCTTCTTCTTAAGCTATCACAGGCAGTAAGAGGAAGCACCCAGCAGCATGCTGGTGGTTGTTCCTGCCTGCCTTCCAACACGTATGCACACGCTAAAATCAAGAACCACATTGTTGCACTAAGTTTCATGCTACACTGTAGGGTTCCTACTTCACTGAGAGTGGAGAGGAGGAGACAAACTTACGTCTATGATAAAGTCTCTGAAGGGTGTGAGGCTGTCCCGGTCGTCTTGGCTCTTGCAGAGGACCTGCCTGTATTTGACCAGGAACAGAGCCAGGTTTTTCTCTTCCCTGGACACCTTCAGTCGGAGGTCCATCTTTTCCACCTCCTCCTGGCAGTGGAAGAGGGCTGCCAGGATGGTCATGGGTTTGGGAGAGAGGTTTTTGGCGTTCTTCCACACTCGCTTCATCTCCTCAACACTGCCATCTGGAGGTAAACCTACGGAGGAGCAGGGGAAACAAAGAGGCGCTTCCATAACTAAATCTGAACACTAATACTGGACTATTTTACTTTACATCTGTTTTTCTTCATGGAGTTTGGACTTTTGTTAAATTTATACCTTATTCATATCTATTCAATGTATGTCTATTTAGGTATGTTTATATATACACAGCTTTATATGTCTTGTTTTTCTATTGTCACTTGCTCCTGAAACGCCACAATTTCCCCGCAGGGATTAATAAAGTTCTTTTCATTCTGTTCCAATATTGCCTGATGTTTTCTGCATCCGGTCAGAAGTTACCCGCAGAGACTAAATAACCTAAAAACTTTTAAATAATCAAGAAACAATTGAATCATAAAGCGTCACTGAATCCAATCCATCTCCGGGATGGAGAATATAGATGTCCCCAGTAAGAACAGCTATTAATGGTCAGATTCTTGAAGTTTTCAGGCTTTGATACTATTCGGGTCGGGTGTAGCTCGGTGGGCAGAGTGGCTGTCTCCCATTCGGAAGATCGGAATTTAGCCGGTTCAAGCCCCAGCTGGTCTACATATCGCAGGGTTCTGAAACCCTAGCTCCCCGGGCGGTTCAAAGGGGCCTCAAGGATGGGGTTAAATGCAGAAAAATAATTTCACTATGTTGCACTCTGTATGACTCTTATGTGATCGATAAAGGACACATTACATTATTGATCATTTTCATTGATGCGTCTTACTTGCAAACGACAATTTCATAACAAGCCAGGTGTTACCTCAGGCCTTTATGAAGATGGACCTACATCAGCACACAGGACGTGACACATTATCCTTGAACAGTAACCCCGCTGTGATGTTTCAAAGCGGGGTTACTGTTCAAGAATAATGTGTTGGATCCCTCCTGATTTCTTCACGCGTGTATCTCTTACTTAAGTCTGTAAGATCTTTAAATTAAATGTAACTTTGAACCAAGGCAATGTGCGTAAACACAAAGTATGACCTTGAAGTAATTGTATTTATTCAAAAAAAATTAAATAAGTTACTTATTGTCTACTGAAGCTGTGAAAAAGTATTTGTCCCCTTGATGAACTGAATTCAAAAGCTGCCATGACTGAAATAAATCCGTCTGGGTTACAAAGCTTGATCTAAAGCTCTGACACAACATGTGCAAGTCCTCTCTCTCTCTCACCGATGTACTGGGCCAGTTCCAGTCTGTACAACAGCTCCAGCAGAGGACCAGCATGGTTACCCACCACCATCTTCTTCACTTCCACCCAGATTCGTTCTCCTGATATAGACGCCAGTCCACGGCCATTTTCCCTGATCGCAGCCAGTGTCTCGCGCTCGTGGTTATCAGGCTCCAAGGCTACTCTGCCGTAAAACCTTGGAGACAATAGTAAAACAAACATCAATGATTCTCTAACTCATTCATTTTTCCATGTTTCTATAACTAATTTGATGGGGAAATGCACAAACCTACCTGAAATAGCGCAGTATCCTCAAGTAGTCCTCTTGGATTCTTTGTTCAGCGCTGCCAACGAACCGAACTTTGTGGTTCCGCAGGTCCTCGTACCCTTTGAAGTAGTCATACAATGTGCCGTCCAGTCCTGGGAGAAAGAAAGTCAACAAAATATTGTTAATTGCAATAAACTAAGCAATAATCTACCCTGAATGCACCAGAATCTCCAAATCTTCAGCAAACAGAGAGATCAGTCGTCATTCTTCTTCATCAGAATTTATTTCACTGGGTCTCCAGTAATACCTAAAAACAGGGAGTTGATGGTGAGGTCTCTCCGTTCAGCGTCTTTCTGCCAGTCAGTGGTGAATTCCACCTCTGCATGACGTCCGTCGGTCTGAACGTCCACACGCAACGTGGTCACCTCAAAGTTCTCGTTGTGTAGCTATGAACGACATTATATAAAACCAGTCATATAAAACCAATGTATGAAACACTGGATTACAATCGGCGCAGTAAAGACCGTCTCTGACGCCGTCGTCCATCTCTACATACTCTCACGTATAGGCATCGCTGGGACGGCGCTCAAAATGTTTTCCCACAGAATTTGAAGATATTTTAAAGAATACATTTATAACCTCATTACTTGTTCTGGTTTTGTTATTGGAAGCGAATCAAACCGTTAAAAACAATTAAGAAGTTTGTAGTATAGGTTATATAAAAAAAAAAAGAGTGGAGAATTAAGTAGAATTTAGAATATTGTAACATTTGAATTAAAAAAAAACCCTAAACACTAAAAACCGAGTTAGTAATTTATTACTTCAAGTATTTTCAAAATATTATAAGAATAATTAAATACCCATCTTTTTCAATTGATACATTAAAGATATCAACATTTACATTTCCAAAAAAATGCACTATGAACCACTATGTCATGTCTTATATATCCCTCTACACTGTGAAGGAGTATCAGACGGTTGAAGTGGTTTACAAAGCAGTCTGTGTCTGTGAAAGTGAAGGTTACATCCTGTCTGCTCAATCGGACCAGCCTCTTACTCGCGCTGTGATGGTCCCATGTTTCTCTCCTTTATTATTAATCATCCGGATCCCAGCACTTTGGAACATGTTCTTCATTTCCTCTGGAGTTGCTGTGGTGGCGAAGTCCACATCTTCGGGTCGCTTCCCGGACAAAAGGTCCCGTACAGCACCTCCAGCAATCCTCAGCTCATGCTGGTGCTTCTCAAACACCTCTAGAAAAAGCAGACGCACACATGAGGGTCAGAGAAGAAGTTTGTCAAGAAGCGCAAGTTAGCCAGGAGGGTCAAAGACAACGTATTCCATTTTCATAAGTGGATAATACATGAACATTTCTAGTCATTCATGCTTGTAGTTCTTTATTTGTTAAAAAGCCCAAAACTTTTTTGACACCACTTATTGACAATTGATGTAATTAAAGAATTTTTTTTTAACATTGTTAACGTTGGCTCAATACCCTTAACGTTAATGTGAAACACTTTGAATTGCTTTGTTGTTGAAATGAGCTGTACAAATCAACTTACTATGCCCATTAATGGCACTACAGCAGCTTTGGAAATGTGTTTTAGACACTATCGTCCTGTTATCCCCTATTTTTGTATGAATTAGATACTTAACCGAATCTTCAAACAATACGAAAAGGCCAAAAAAAATACAACCTCTGGAATCACAAAATGCAAGATACAAATTATAATTTTATTTAACAAAGTAAGATGATTATCTCCCTCATTGCCTCCACTGTAGCAGAATTCTGTCCAACTCTTCTTTGCAGAACTTTCCTGCTTTAACCCTTTAATCACCTCACAAACAAAAAAAGCTATGTAAGAATCATTTAATTTCATCTTATGTCTTTGGGGCTTTTATTAATTTAAGATCTTAGACACTCTAACTTTAGCATTAAATTCAAATTTGTATTGATTGATTTATCTTGAGTAATTCAGAGGTATCATGCTTTAAGTAATTGTTTTGCTGCATGACTCAGTTGTGCATGAGTTTGAAAGTCTTTCTTGCTCCAATACTTTCACTGAACATTATATCAATCACCCATATTATATTTCATTTTTTTTAATTAAAAAAGGTAGTTTGTGAAAAAACCAAACCATGCAAGGTTAAACCTGAAATAAATACATTTTTTTCTCAGATGTTTTGAGAAATTCTCCTTTTATATTTAAATACCCTGCAGTTAAAACTACCTGTGCTGACAGAGATAGAGACCAAAATGTCAGGTGTCTGGTAGCGTCTCACCTGCGAGTCCATTCAGCCCATCGCTGAACAGAGACTGGAACTCACTGGTCTTCAGTCGCATAGTGAAGAGACTCCTCGAATAGAAACCCGCTCGACCAATTGCACCAACACTCAATATTCTGCTCCACATCTGTACAAAGAAACCGTCAACATGTCATTCTGTCGGTCACTTGCTATCAAGCTAGAAACATGTCACTGAATTAGAAATATTGGGTTGCGCGTGCTCTGGTCACGCAGTTCATCAGCGAACAACACAGGCATGTCAGGGTATTTATATAAAATATATCGTTTAGAACCTGCAACTTCAATAGAAGTTTTTAGGAAGACGCGACGCTGTTATTCCTTCATTTCTCCTTCCCTAACGTGCTGGAGCAATACAGGAAGTGCTTCGCGCTTGCTGACCAATCGCATGAGGCGTCGCAGGGACCACGTGTCTACATACTATCTATTTCTCGCGAGATTACAGTTGTGGTGACAGGCAGCTTCTGTTGCTGTCAGATCACTGATCAGAGACTAATGGCTAAAGTGGAGCTGACGGTACTAAGACCGTGGGATGACTTTTACCCCGGCTTGGAAAGATTCGCCAAACCGGACACAAGAGACTTAGCAAAATGGAACAACAGAGTTGTCAACAACCTGCTCTATTACCAAACAAACTATTTGGTATTGGCCGTCGTTGTTTTCCTCATTGTGGGGTAAGTTTCCGTTAAATATGGTGACTTATGACGTGAATGTAGTCGCAGCAGGTGGAAAACAGCGGTTGGTGTTTACTTGGCATGTGGTTTGTTATTCTTGTCGGTTTAAACTGAGATGCCGCCTACTTTAAAATGATATGATCGGTACAGACTGCACTAAAGTGCAGATGAGTAGGAAGCTGCCTGATGAGAATGAAACATGGATTACTTCATGACCAACCAGCCCTCTTGAATTCAATTAGTGTTTGGAACAAACCAAAACAGATTTCTGGAAGAACTCTGAAGGGATGACTGCATCAATAGATCTCAACCAGATTTGTTCTTGTCAGGAGCAGAACGGGTTATTTCTCATACATTATTAAGGTGGATCACTGGCTCCTCTCCTCTAACATCAATGCAGCAGGGATCCATTAGATGCAATGATTAACAGAAATTTGCTAATAAGATCTCTTTATCGACTAAATTGGCCACACTGATAGATACCAACCTTTTTAATGTGCCTGTTTTTTTTCCTTTTCTTATTATGATCAACGCCTTATTCCCCTAGAAGTTAATGAAAACTCCTGTTATAATAAAGAAAATGGGGGAAGTATTCTGCGTCTCCTTCTTTATTTAGCTTTTATCAAAAGCTAATGTGCTCAACTTTGGTGTATTACTCATTGAAATTCGATCTGTGGTTTTTTATTAGTCATAGTTACTCCTGCTGACAAATAAATATAAAATCAAAATTAATAGACACATAATTTCACTGGTGGAGGTAAAAATATAATACCATAAATAGTAATGTGATGTGATAATTTCCTGAATTATTAACAGATGACAGGAATATATCTATATATATTTTTTTTTTCTATCATTAGCAATAAAAGTGTCTTCCGTTCCTTTCTTATTTATATGAAGTTGTGAAAATGCAAGTATGATGACATGAGGCCAACATAATGTACTCATGTACACCATTGTAAGACACATCTATAACCAATGATGGGGCTCTAACACATGCAGTACCAAACCAGAATGCAGATTTACGTTGAACTTAATTAAAAGCACAAACCTAAACTACTACAAACAGCTTGCAGAACCTCTGTATAATTTTATAGCTCCATACAAGGTATATTCAGTCAAAACGGAGAAGAAGAGGTATAAATATCTTGAGCTTAATAGGCACTCTGGTCCAGCTGAAGCCCAGCTAACTAAAAATAGTGACGGCCTGACGTGTTCTGTCTGCTGAGCAGTATGATGGCATAACGTGACTTTAGTCATGGAGGCCTCACACTCCCTTTGTCTTGTCAGCTGTTGACATTCAGACGGTGAGCAAACAGCAACTGGATCAGCTGCTTCTGTATATCTGATGAAGGAGGTAATCCATTCCTGGATCATAGTCCAGACATAGAGTCCACATGAGGCATGACCCTAAACAAACCAGGCTGACCCTTACAGCTTGTTTAACACATAAAAGCTCATCATGTGATTTACATAGTCAAACCAAATATATGGTCCTTGTTTACCATGTTCCTACGGGTGTTATATTTTGGCCTGAATGGTTACTCTGGTGTAAATGGGTGGAACTGCCGTAACGCACTAATCAGCGCCTTTAATAAACTTTAGTTATTCTGGATTTCCTCTTACTGTTCAGCTACAGGCCCTGAATGCACCTCTCCCTTAGCAACCTTTTCCTCTCTAATCAATATGAAGTCACGTGTAAAGAGACTCACCAGATTGATCACGAACTCCATCTCCTAACAGTGAAGTAAGATAAAGTGGGACGCAGCCCTGACGTGAGAGAAGACAGCTGGGGTCTATTGACGTATTTGACCAGGTTATAGGTTTCATAAGATTACAATTAAGCAATTCATCAGAGTTTTCAAAGCAATCCAAGAAAACATGTCAACATAGATGAGATAGCTGGAGTTGCCCTTAGCCCAGTTTGTAGTTTAGACTTAGAGCAGATTTTGGATCAATTAGTATGTCCCTCTTACCAATTTAATGGAAAGACTTTAGGTAGCTAGAAAGTGCTCGGCTTGGCAGGTTTTGGCGTTGCAGTAAGTTGCAAAGTGCCTTCATGGAGTTTTTATAGTTCATTCATTCATTATTTATAACTGCTTATCCTGTTCAGGGTCGTGGGGGCTGGAGCCTATCCCAGCTGAAATTTGTCTAGAAGTGGGCTACACCCTGGATGAGTCGGCAGTTCATCACAGGTTTCAAACGTAGAGGCAGACAACCATTCCCGCTCACATTCAGTCCTACGGGCAGTTTGGCGTCTCTGATTCACCTCAGTTGCATGTTTTTGGACCGTGGGAGGAAACAGGAGTACCTGGAAGGAACCCACACAGACCGGGGCAGAACATGCAAACCCCGCAAAGAAAGGCCGGCAGAGGTGCATTCAAACCCGGTACGCTCTTGCTGTGAGGCAGCAGTGCTACCCACTGCACCACAGTGCCGGCAAGTCTAAGAGTTCTTAAATCGTGCAAGGGGTTGTTTTGGGCCCACTTTCTCAAACTCTGTTGTAGTCAAATGCAGTTGATGTGTATTTGAGACCTGTAGCTGTGCCTTAATACAATGTTTTTTTGTTTTTGTTTGTCTGTTTGATTGCAAGATAACGGAACTAGTAAAAGAATGGTTTGCATGAAAGTTTACCTGAATTTTGATACTGTTACTTTCCACCACTAGAGGGCAGTGTCCTATATTCAGCTGTTATAGCTCCAACTCAGATCATCTTAGTCTGTAAAACGTGTTCATGTAATAACAGATATTGGTCCAAATATTGAGTATTACTTCCTAATGTCACTGATTATTTGTAGAGGAAAGAAAACCTGCTCACTGTAAGGGATTCAACCAGTCTGGGTACATTCACCAATATGGCTAAAACTAAAATTCATGTAATGAGCGGAGGAGGTTGTGACAGGCTCTCGGTCACTCTCGCCGAGGTCATGGACTTGTCCTGGAGTAGGTACTGTACTCATTCCAAGACAGGATTTGTCTCTCAAAGCTTCACTTTCCAAGGTGTCTGGCCATAGAGAGAACAACAGAAGGAGTGACAGGGATTAAAATATTTGCCCTGGTGTATGAGACTGTCAGGAGCACAACAATTATGACTACTAGGATCTTTTTCCACAAATAATGTATTTTTCAAGTGTGATTCAGTGATTCACTGTATTCTTCGTTTTCTAGTTGAAAAAAAAGGCACAACGCTACCCAAGACAGACATTATTGAGATCAGAATCAGGTAGATGGCTTTATTTAGGATAATGGGTAATGACTGAACACTTCCAAATAATAAAAATTACCTCAGGATTTGAATTGATTATGATTATGTCACATGCCTGTGAAAATCAAAATTTTTTCAATTTTGGCCAATTGCGCCATCATACTTAGGCTTTTGTTTTTTTTAACTGCTTGATAATAATCCTTTTGTAGGTAAAATCTAGTATTAATGGACTAACTGTGCACAATGTCTCAGACTGATGTATTTAAAATTCATGATTTTAGGTGATGTTTTTTTTGAATAGGCCTTGAAACTAAACAAATTCCATCATAAAATCCACTTCCTGTTTCGGATCCACTTCCTTTCCCTTTGGTCGATGTCCTGTACCAAGCTACGTTTATCCATATCATTTGAGGCAAATTGGTTAATTCTTAAGGGTATTATTACTGAGAAAACGAAGAAGCAGTGGTGTCTCATGATGATTAAAAAAACGTTATTATGAGATCAGTCACGTAGTGAGGTCATCACATAGTGTCACCAAAATGTTATCCCCTCCAGGAAATGCCGAAACCTTTTTATAAAATTTTATGCAAATACGTCGATTAGTTTTTGTAATCTTGATAACGAACAAATCACGCTCATAATTAGAAACAAAATGGAACGGCCCTTTTGAAGTTGTTGCTTTTCTAAACTTTGTAACTCTCCTCCATCAGACATGTGATCAGCAGCCTCCGCTGAAATCTTTAAAAAGACTCATCTGTTCAAACTAGCTTTATTTGCGACTTAAAATGTCTTGTGTTTGTCTTTGGCCCTGAAGTTTGTGTTATTAGTAATAACTTTTATGATGTTCATTTAATTTTAATGTGTCTGGTGTAATTTGTGACTTTGCTGTTTTAAACCTGTATGTTCTATTTGCCTGGTTTTTATTGGTTGTATGTTTTTATGGGTTTTGACGTACTTGTGAAGTTTTTTGTGTGTGTAAGAGTATATACGAAATACATGTATTATTATTCTATTATTATTATTAATATAAACAAACAAAGGCAAAAACGTAACCTCTTTAGGAGAGTTAAAAAAAGAATGATTGGCCACGCCTCTAATCACTCCTTCAATTAACAATGCTAGAATAAAAATGTAAGAATCACTTTTCATCTTTTCACATCTAAATTATCCGACCATGAAGCCGAAAACACGATTTTCAGTTTATTATCATTAAGAACAAAGTTGAGCGACACAGATCGCAGTACAAAAGTTTGGCTTGTTGGGTTTTCCTGCCTGAAGCCGTCTGTAACGTTTAATCCATTATTAATTGTAGCGGTTCGATTTGTTGTTTATCCTTTGAACGCATTTTTAGCAGCCGAATTCTATTTTTGCAAACACTTTGTATCAGAACCAGAACTGCTGTTTCTAAAAAAAACACATCATGAATAATACATAATAGAAGACAAACTAAAAAGTGTTTATAGTCTTCTATTCATTCATCGTTGTTTGTTTTCATGATGAACAGACCGTGGTCTGAGTCTCCTCACACCACCTGATGGAGCCAGCGTCCACACAGACATGACGCAGCCAGCTCTTTTGAAATCGACCTCCCACGCACTCACGTTTCTCGTGTTGCTGCTCCTCAGGTTCCTGAACCCTCTGGGGATGTTCACGGCCATGGCTGTGGTGTCATGCGTCTTCCTGGGTTCAGTCTGGGCCGGAGAGAACAGAGCTGTGATTAACAACTTCAAGAGGAAGAACCCCGCAGCTTTTGTGATTGTCGTCATGGTCGCCAGCTACGTGCTAATCTCTATGCTGGGAAGTGTCATGGTGTTCATGTCTGCGATCAATCTGCCTCTGGCGTGTAAGTTCAGAAGGTTTGTGGTGGAGAATGATATTTTAGTGCGGTGGATATAATTTATGAAATGAAAAACTTAGTTTTTTAGACATAAACTCCTAATCGTTGGTCCAGTTTAGTCCAAATTTTTGTGCATGTGAATCAACTCGGGGAGATCTATCTTGTGTGTACACAAGATAGATCTCCCCGAGTTGATAGATATAGATATAGATATATATCTATATCTATCATACTTTACTCTGAAAGTTCATAGTTTACTCACTAGGGGGAGCTTTTTACGAAAAAAAATACATGTTTCTGACATAATATTTTATCTGCGGAGTTCTCAGTGCAATTGCTTGTATAACGCAGGCGACTTGGGGGCTTCTACGGGGATATACCTTTTTTTGCCAGGGTGGAAAGCATAGGCCTGGTTACAGATTAAATTGATGCTTTAAAACCGTCCCTCTTTTTTTTCCAGTGATATTTGCACACGCCTCACTTCGCCTCCGTAACATGAAGAACAAACTGGAGAACAAGATCGAAGGGGCTGGACTGAAGAGGTCACCCATGGGCATTCTGCTGGAGGCTCTGGGTCAGCAGGAGGAGAACTTTCAAAAGATCCAAACTTTTCTGGAGGGGAAAATGAAGGAGTAACTGGAACTTTACTTCCCGGCTGTAGCAGAACTTTTCATCTCTCTGTCTTGTCCTCTTAATCTTTCTTTGGTAGACAATGTGCTCACCTGTGTGTGTTTTTAAAAAGAGAGCTTATCGGAGGGGCTTCATCTTCACCTCAGGGTATCCGTCAATCAGCCCAGAACTTGTCAGGGTGCTTTTCTAAACTCGTAATGGGGCCATCTGAGCGCCGCCGTGTCCCATCCCTGCTAGGCAGCCTCAGAAACAGGACGCAGCTCGCGAGCGCTCAGCTTGAATCATGGAAGCAGTGCAGGTGTCGCTCTGTGGCCGAGAATAAAAAAGGTGCCCGCTCAACACTCACCACTGCCTCGCTGCTCTCTCAAGTCTTTAAATCAGGTTTCCTCACACAAAACTGAACAGAAACCAGACGGCCTGTGATCCTGCAAATAAAAGAAGGCCAGATAGAAGAGAGAGGGTGGCTTTATCTGCAGCTTTGAAATATGTGAGGCGCTGAACTCTGACACCCATTAGTGTGTCAATATTTAAAAACCAATACTTCAAAAGAGTGTGAGGTCATACCCCGTGACCATCCCTATCCCCCGTGACTGTTAAATCCTGACAGTGCCTCCTGGGTAATGGATTGGCTAACTTTTCTTTCCTCTCCACTTACCTCAGAGCTAATCAATGGGCTGCAGTAGATTACAGAGCAGCGAGCTGAGCTCCGCGCCGTGACAGAGTGGATTCATCTGAAGCCATTCGCCCCCAAACCTGAGTTAGACGCTGCGTCAGCAAACTTCAGCTGCACTTTTGCATTTTTAAAAAAATTTTTTTTTAAATTGGATTTGAAATTGCCTGTAGATAAGGAGAATCCATATGGAACATAATGTTATTTGGTTTGTAGCGGTAGCTTGTGAGGATCAGGGGAACAAAAAGATAAAAATGATGGGCAATAAAAGAAGTAATCATCACCTCAGAGTGTTGTTTCCTTTCTCGAGGGTCCATGTTAACCCTTTGCTTTCAAGATGACTGAAACTCAGGCAGCATCATTACTCCGGGAGGAATGCCTGCTATGTTTCTTTCTGCACACAGTTGTCATAGTATTCCAGTGGCTCTCCACTGTAGCTTGAACTCCAGCTCAGAGGCTTTCCCCCTCATTGATTTACGGTCTTTCCCAAAATCTATATTGTGCAACTTGGACAAGTGAACACAAACACCGGCGGCAGCAAACTCTAGTATAGTCATGTCTTCAGTGGCTCAGTGGAGGCCCTTATTCTCGCTGCTCAGGCTGAGTGCTGCCTATGTGTGCTGCTTTCGCCGATGCTGCCACCTTCGCCGATGCTGCCGCCTTCGCCGATGCTGCACACCCGACAGGTGTGTTCTCCCAGAAGGGGAACCGCCGCTATGCAGAACACATTTTGAAACAGTCATAATTGCATCCAGTCAAGCAACAGAAGTTGGTGAAGGTGACTTGAAACATCTGCTTATCGTTCAGTATAATAACACCAAGCGTGGGAGAGGAGTAATCTGGTATAATACAGTACTTCATGTTGTTGTGTCATAGCCTTTAAGTTGACCCCTCCTCAGCCTACCTGAGGGGCTTTAACTTCCTGCTGGCAGAGCTTCTTAGCTCGTCTCATAACTCAGACCGCCGATCATTGAGCAGATTTGGCCGCTTAGACCTGGATCTGATCATGTGACTCAATAATGAAGACCTGCTTTGACCTTCCCTAACCCTCACGGCACTTTCACCGGCGCCACGGTGGAAGGTCATCCATACCGGCCCCCGAGCGAGACCTCGCTGCCTTTAATCCAACTATTCACTCTCCATAGATCATCAGAGCCATTACCTCTGGATGAAGGTGCTGATCCTGCAGAAGTCAAGGCGAAACAAGATTAAAATTCACTTTGATCAGAATCTGGGCGAACCCTTAGGAGTAGATTTTATTTTTCGTGTGTGCCGCCAATCTGTCCTACGTGTAAGGTTTTGGAAATGTTAATACTAGTGCAGATTTGATAGCAACATTTCAGAATTATCATAGGATAATAATATCCTATGATAATAGGTTGCTTTTCAAGGCATTGCACCCAAAGTACTTCCCAATAGCGTGTGATGGCCTTTTTTTTCTTTTCTGCTAGTTAGCAAAACAAACTTACAACACCTTATTAAGTCGATGTGCCCAACTTTTGAGCCGAAACGATATTTGCACAACCAGCGGACACGTACAAAATTAGCATTTAAGTCTAGACCCTTTGGGAAAAAGCATGGTGACAGGAGTGTCACAACATAAGTGCTAAGACACGCTCTTTGCACAGCTTTTTTGCTTGCCTTATAACTAATGGAGTGCTTATTTTCCTTTAGTTCTTTTGTCTCCAACGCTAAATTTCAGTCATTTCGTTTAATTCTACTGTATAATGTACGAAGCAAAAGAAAGCAAAAGAAAAACAATGGAAAAAATATTTCTTAGCATGTTTTAAGTCTTTTGGGGCAATATTAATTGAATATGTGGGACACCAAATGAACCGTAAGGTGAAAAAAAAGATTGGTTAAACCTGCATGCTTTTGAACAGTAAAAAAAAAAATGTATTAAATTATTTCATGATAAAGATTTTGTGTTTCATGGAAAATAGTCGGTTTTAATTAGATTTATTCATCCTACTTATCAGGGAATTTTTTTCTCAATAGCCATTGTTAATGCCTACTCTGAACTGTGGAATCCCCCATGGCTCCATCCTTGGCCCCTTACTCTTTAGCATATACATGCTGCCACCAGATCAGTTTTATAAACAGATTCCGTCGCTCTGATGTCACGGGGGGTAATATTTGAAGGGAATTTTCAATAAATTTTAACAAATCTCTTGTGCAAATAGTGAATTTGAATTGTTTCTAGATCTAAATAATGATCTGGACCACCTTCAAAATCGAACGGACTGTTCCTCGGGCTAAGCCCCACCCCCCTAAATAAATAAATAAAATCTGTTCATAACTTTGCGGCTTATCCTGCTTAGAGGCAGACAGGCAAACAGCAACACAGGACCCCCTTGGCAGACAGAATAATAACAATGAGGGGGACCAAACTGACGACAGCTTCAGGTGTTATGATCACACTTCGCTACCAGTTCAGTCCCGGTCAGTAGAGAAGCCCCCGACCCCTCAAGCGGTAATCAGCTTTAATGTGTTAGATGAGGGGAAAGTACACAGGAACCCTTTGTTTATGAAGTGGTGTGTCAGTCTGATGCGTGGCTGCAGCTGGTGTGAAGCAGCAAAGACAGAGGAAGACAGCTGGATACGCTCCCCCCTCCTTCCCTCCCCTTCTATGCTTGAAGATACTCGGAGCTGAAAGAGTCTGGGACCTCCACAGAGCTCACCCAAGACGCCTACCAGCTTGGGTCAACTCAGCCTCCCTACAGAGGCAGCCAGCGGCGGGTCATGCAGAGAGGAGGAGGGAAGGAGGGCCGAGAAATGGAGGTGAAGGGTTGTAGAATAATCTGCCCTGGGGGTGGAGGGTGGAGGAGTTGTCGTTCACATGGAGGATAGAAGAACAGGTTATAGCCCATTATGGGTGTGACCGGTTTTAAAGACTGGTTTGGTTGGTTTACGGCTTGAGGACACGGAAAACCAGCCGTACAACAGCGAGGTGGTGGGAAAATGCAGCAGAGCGACAAAGTTCTATAGATTTATGAAGATGCGTTTGCTCTCATCATGACTGACAGCAGCTCGGCATTCTTTCGACTCAAAGAAAGACCCAAAGTTTTCTGCAGTAATCTGCTCCCTTCAATCGGCCCACATCAGCAGCTTCCACATCATTTGCATATAGAGAATACATTTGTGTTCCAGTTGACTGAGACAAAGCCTGAAGACTAATAAAATGTAAATGAGACTTTGGGTTAATTTGCTCTCTAAGTACTGAGGATAATTGTGCTTTTTTCAGATACATGTTCCATTATCTAATTTAATGGTTTGGGATTTAAATCCTTAGCTTTCGTCTCGTTAGCGGGATGGCATTTTCTCTTCTGATAACATTTCCCTGTTATTTCGCTGATGTCTTCTAAATGACACAAAAACCTCACCTCTGATTCAAATGCAGATTTTTTTTTTTTATTCAAACAAATGAAATTATACAAATAACTAAGAACCAGCTTAACGACATGTGTTTACTATATATTACATGCTTTCCAAAAACATAAAAATGCTCTAAAAAAAAAAGAAAAAAAGAAGAAGACATAACCAGTTTATTTACAACACCAACATTTACATACAGTCTCGCTCTCCGGAGAGAAACTGAGCACCGGTCCATGATTCCCAGCATGGATGAGTCCACCATGTTAAAAAAGAATAACAAAAACTGGACTTTCTGTCCTCCTGCTCTGACTGGCGTTTGTGGCAGTGATAGTAAGGTCGGCGACTGGTGTGTAATACTCACGTAATGAATTGTAAGTACCGACGCCGAGATTGAATACTTAGTAAAGCGAGGCTATGCTGAATAATGGCAGAATGTCCCAGGAAGTAGCCGTCTTTGTGATTCATTTTTAATGAGTTGGTTCCTTCATTCAGATAATGACCTTATCAATATTTGTACAATCCTTCATGCTTACAGTGCTAATACATGTGTGTGTGTGTGTGTGTTCGATGAGGCTCAGAGACGGTCCCATGGATTGGTGAAGCCGGTAACCGTACAGAGAAACACTGTTTAGTCCATATTCAATTTAGCTACAGTCCACAGCAGGTCCTGCTATAGTTTCAGTGCACAAGCTCCATCACCAAAAACACTCGCAATCCAGACGTGTAGATGCTCCCGTGTGGGCAAAAAAAAAAAAGCCATGTTGTTCAGAGAAGAGAAAAGGAGAGGACTTCATTCACGTGGCAATCTCTTGAGAGTTAAGTTCCTTCATTCTTTGGATCCCTTTGTATACAAAGCAGGTTCTTGTAGTCCGAGGCACAGTGACAGATTGTCATGGTGTAGAAATGAATACAGCACAATGACAGGAAACTACACGATTGTTCCTGGTTTGGAGTCCTCGTGCCAGCAAATCTGATCCTCGGGCTGCGGGATCGGGCTCATTTGATTGCTGATGTGTGGCTCCATTTGGCTGACGTCTACGTAGGTTCTATGGCAAACACAAACGATTGAAAAGCATTAGACGAGCGGGAAACTGGGCCACACTTATCAGAAGCGGTTAAGAATGAATTGACCCTGGGTTCTTGTCATATTGAGCTTTGTACCAGTCTCAAAGAAGCTAAGAGAAGACATGTAAACTGTGCTTCAAGCAGGTTAATATTAATCTCTAGTTTCGGACTGGGGTTAACCCAGGGTCAAACATTCACATCCAGCACAACAGCAGATGCACACAGACCTGATGCACAGACACAGCCTTCAAATGCCACAAAATTCAGGGGTCACATTTTTTTCTTCATCTGCCACACAAGTGCTCCCCACCACCACCATCAGACACCCAGAAGCTAGATCAAGAATCATCAAGAGTTGTATGAATTGATTTTGAGGTTTCTGTCAGTCCCTGCCACATTAAAAAAACAAACACTACCATCACCGTGACAACCGTGTGGGGAAAGTTTACAGTCTTGTCTCTCACCCTTTCTTCGGTGTCGTGATTATTGAGGGGGGAAGGGGGCTAATTTTCCTGGTCAGTGGCATAGGCAACAGAACCACACTTCTCTAAAGACCCCGCAGGGCATGCCATCCTATCACAGCTCCGCCACTCAAACTCTGGGGGACATCTGTGCACAAGAGGGGGCAAATGTCAACGGTGAGTGGCAGCGTACGGGCAGGGAGCCTCTGCATGATCCGAGAAGAAAGCAAACCAAAAAACTCTGAGTAGCAAAGACACACTGCAGAGAAATGTGACCACTGGTTGACGGTATGCTGGCTGCAAGAGGAAGTAGGGCAAGTGTTTCTTTTTAAAGCCATGCAGTTACCTTAACATACTGTACATGACAATGCAAGATCAATCAAACATCTCAAAAATGCACTTGAAGACACGAATAAGCAGACGATGGAATCACTTTACAAACAGATTAGAGAAGCAGACGCACAGGCTCCGGTCGCTGTTTACTTACTATGAACTACCTTTCAAATAGGACACCTTACTGAGCCTGTGCCCTCTGGAGGATAGTGGCCACGCAGGGCTGGAGCCCATCTGCCTTTCCCCCGAGCCGGGGGAGTAGGAGGAGGGAAAGGAGGAGGAGGAGGAGGGCTGAGAGGAGGTGGAGGAGGAAGAGCTAGCAGGGAGAAAGGCACAGCGCCTCTGGCCATCAGGGCTGTGCCAGGAACCCATAAAAAGCTGGGAGGAACCATATCTACAAGAAAGCAGGGGCCAGTAGAGAGTTAAGAAGGACAGCAGAACCAATCCTAAGCTCTGAGACAGAACTGGCTGCAGATCCTTCATTCCTGCTGCTGGACCAGTCCGTCACTTGAAAAATATTATTGATGATTTCTGATTGGCAAACATGAGGCAGTGAAGAACATCTAACATCTGGTACCTACAGCCCATGGTACTGTCGTATGTGAGGACCCATTAAAGCACATTGCATCTTGTTCTGTCTGCACCAGTCCCTTCCAGGTAATTAACCACTAGCGCTCAGCTCTGGGGATAAGTAGGATCAGGGAGTGGCTTATGGATAAGTGCATGAGGCCTATTTTTTCTCACCTGCTGTGGGCGGAGTGGCTGTAGGGGGCTGTGCTGTAGGAGTAGGACTGCGGCGCATGCATGGGCATGTCACACTGAGTCTTACTACTACCACTCATGTGGCCGTGCCAGTTTCCACTGGAAGACGCTAAGGACACTGTGAAAAAAAAGGTTGACAACGGTTAACAAATACACACACAGATATTAAGACGTAGTGCAGTAGAGAGTGTGGCGTATGGCACAGTGGTCTCACCTGAGGAGTAGGAAGTGTTTCTGTTGTTGAGGCTATAGGGTGCAGGCATGGTCTGGTAGCCCAGGCTCTGCTGGGAGCCTCTGTCGTAGTCGTAGTTGTACGCTGTCTGCTTACTAGCGGCGTTGCGATGGTACCAGCCTCTCAAGTGCTCCGCTACCAGAGCCTTCTGGATGTTCTTGGTGACCTGCTGATTGCTGTGGGGCGCCGGGCGGTTCCTTGGTGGCCGCAGCGTGGCGTAGGGGTTCTGTGACATGCCGTCTATCTCGTCGTTGCCATAGTGACCGTGCATGTCGTGGCCGTGATAAGCTCCGAGGGTCGGGTGGTAGGAGGGATTGACGTTATAGTGCCCCTCCATCTGGTTGTCATACATGTAGACTCCGTTAGAGTAAGGCTCTGGCTCTGCGTAGGTGGGGTAGCCTGTCACGTAGTAGGCGGTGGTAGTGGGTCTGCCCTGAGACTGGTAGGCATAGGAACGGGGGTCTGGCTGAGCCAGGTTAGGCATGCTGCCAGTGTTGGCGTACAGGTCTTTTCGGTGGCGGCCGCGAGCTCTGCGTCTGTGGTTGTGGTGGTTACCGGGGACACTGTATTCCACGCTGGACTGGCTGGTGTAGGAGGAGCCGTCGTCGAGGACCTCGGTGCTGTTGCTGCGTCTCGCTGGGGTGAAACTGAACGTTGGCACAGACGGTTCGTTCTCTGTCATGAACTGGGACTGGGACTCCAGACTGCCGCTGCGCTGGCGGAAATGTTGCGGAGCCTCCTCTGATCTGCAGATGAAAAACAATCCCAGTTACATCCAAACACGCCACAGCCTCTGATGAAGGAGATACCCCAAGAGAGAAAAACATCTCTGAGGCCTCACCTGAGCTGGTTGCTGCTGTAGGCGTTGCGGGTGAGGAGGGGAGTGGGCGGCATGCTGCGGGCGTCACGTGGCTGTCTGGAAGCTGGTTTGAATGGGCTGCTGTGGCTTGATAAGGCATCACGGTGACTGTAGTGGAGTGATTCCGGAACCTGGCTGTAGTTTAATCTGGAACACAGATAAGAGCAATGTTTTCATCTCTTGAGCGCAACACGTTCTGTCTCTATCCCCTCTTAACTCGCTCTCAAAACTGAAGGAAAAGAAAACAGCTTGAATCACTTACACCTGAATGATTGCAGTTCCACGCTCAGCTGACCTTTCTTTTCATGCATTATGATCTGATGTGGAAAAACCAGCAAAACTTCACCCATATCTTTTTGTAAACACTCATGAAGTAGCTTAGCTATAGCTACGTTTCCAAAGCCCCCTTCCTGTTTCCCTTTTCCTCTCCCCCCCTCAGCGTGGACTTGTTGTTTGCTACTTTACAGGCAGCGACATGTTTCTCCATCTATTTTTAAAGCTGTTGCATTGGGCTGATAGGAGTGAGATTGTTGGAGTGGGAAGGGGGATTGACTGGCAAGAATGCAGCTGTGCTTCTAGTCGGCAGGTCTGTACTAGCTCCATGCTTTGACTCTCCACAAAAACCACTGCCAATTAATCTTCCCCGAGTGCTAGTTTGAACCGTTTACCTGATGTCTGCATGCTGGTTGTTGGCAGAGGCCCGTCTGTCTCCGTTGTAGTGGATGTCCAGAGTCTCTGCATGGTGCAGCCGTGGGGAATACTGAACAGATCTGGATCGTTGCCTCTGGGAGACAAGCTCATCATCTGGAACATTAAAGAGATTGTTTGGTTCGAATTAGAGAAATCCAGTAAATGAAGGGTGAAGAGGTGAGAGCGCACATAATAAGCATGATTCTGTCAAGCACTTACCATCATCCAGAGTGAGGCTGTCAGATAGAGAGCTGAGTTCTGAAGGGTTGACATCATCTGATTACAGGGGAGAGAAACAGCCCTCAGTGACTTTCTTATTTGTTATTCTGCTTTTCTTATACTATTAAAACCTTTTGAGCTTTTGTATACACGTTAAGCGTAGCATTTATGCTTTTCACGCAGTTGTTCATGGCAACTACCTGCTAAGATCAGCGAGGCTCTCTGGGTGGGTTTCCTTCCTTTCTTGATCCTGTAGGCGTTGATCTCTTTCTCGATCTCTTCCAGCTTCCTCATTGCATCCAGGCAGTTGTTTCTCCTCTTTTTCTTCACCGTCTTGCAGAGATCTTCCTCGTTGGATAACTTGATGGCTGCTTCCACAATTTTCTGCTGCAGTGCAAACATGCTCTCCAGATTCCTAAGATGTGGGTCCTATAGGGAAACACAACACAGACAGGGACGGTTACCTTAGATAAAGGCTTGTCCTACTTATGGAACTGATTGAAATTGAAAATGATATTCTCATTCATGAACATTTTCCACTAACAGATGGAAACTATGTTTCTCTCAAGGTACATAGACCATTCACTATTATTGCATTATCGACTGACCATTATTGTTTGCGTTTACTGCCATTGTTTTGCCTAATATTTAGAATCATGTCAATTCATCCATTTAAAAGAGCTTTTTAAAACATAAATGTCATATTTCCATCAACAATCTCATGTCGTTTTCCACCACGTCAGGTCTGACTGGCGTTTATTGAGCACTCCATCTGGTTGCTCTTATTCCTCCGTGAGTGGAGAATTCAATTAGCCTTTAGAACAACCGACTGTTTATCTCTTTTTACCGAGCATCTATTGACGTGAACATCATGGATCATTTAGTGGAAAAGCCAAACACCACAGCGCCACTCTGGGAATGTTTGGGGTTTAAATCCAAATGAAAAAGGAGAGCTTAACAACTTGCATGGGGCGCTTTTTTAAAAAAATTTGCAGCAAAAAAAGGTAAAAGTGAAAAGTATCAATACCACTGTTAAATTGTTGCCTGCAGTGAATGTGACTATTACATTTCAATCCTCGTGACAGCCCTACATTATACAATGTCAACCTCTGAAAACATGACGCACTCAGACTCATCGTCAAATGATCTTAATGATCTCTAAGTAAACAGAAATTCGTCGCGTAGGAAGTATGTTAAAACATAGTGTGACATGAGACAAAACACAACAGTAGGGGTGACCTGAAAAGCTTCCTTTTTATCTAAGAGGAACAAAATGTTCCATGTGCAGGCGCAGAAGAAGACAAAAGACAGATTAAGAGTGAAAGAGCTCCGCTCTCACGTTCATTCTCCAAACTTGCACAAATAAAAACCAAGAGGGTGAAGGAGGGGCTGGGACAGAGACAGAGACTGTCTCCTCTCCTGACGTCTCTCATTCAACTAATGATTACGATAATAGCAAACATAAAGCAAATAATGAGCACAACTTGGATAGTTGTAAACATCATATCACATTTACTTTCATCATGTGAGGAAGTGCATGTGACTTTTTCATGAAGTTTAGCTCTTATGTTTGCTGCGATAGGTTTAGACAGCTGGGGGATTTCCCAGGGGGCACTTAGCTTCTCTCTTCCTCCTTCTCTACACATTCATCTCCCATTAATGCATGTTCACGGGAGATTACTAACCTGACTTCTTCCCTCGAGTCTTTGTGTTTTTTCATCCTGTAGGGTCACATGAGTCCTGTCAGGACCCCCTCTAACTCACCCCTCCACTCTCTAACCAGTCAGGGGAGGAATCGCCAATCTGCCTTCTGCTAGAGGTTTCTGCCCGTTAAAGGCAGTTTTGTTTCTCGCCACTGTCACCAGATACATGCTACCGGGGGAATAGTTGTGAATACAAAGTGCGGTCTACTTCTCTCTTTGAAAAAAATGCCTTGAGATGACATTTGGTTGTTATTTTGTGCGATGTGTAGCTGGAAATTAATTTCAAAGATTAGAACGATTTTATTGACTCTACATTTCTATTAGCACAACACAGCAAAAGAACTGGACTAACCTCATCATACGGGAAAAGGTCATCCAGCTTGAAGGCCGTGCCAACGCGGCGTCGTACTTGAGGAGCCTTCTCTCCTGTAGCCAAAGGATAGTCCTTGGGTAATCGGCCTGTGAGCTCCTGCAAAACAGAACAACCACCAGAAATCAGCCGACATAGTGGATGTAAACGTCACTGGCCAATAACAGTGAGATAATAGTAGAGGGAGAGAGGGAGGGAGGGAGAGAGAGAGAGAGGGAGAGAGAGAGAGAGAGAGAGGGGGAGAGAGAGAGAGAGGGAGGGAGGGAGAGAGGGAGGGAGAGAGAGAGAGAGAGGGGGAGAGAGAGAGAGAGGGAGGAAGAGAGAGAGAGAGAGAGAGGGAGGGAGAGAGAGAGACACACTCACAGCTTCTCTCATGCAGATCTTCTTCAGTTCATCAAGTTTCTGCGCCAACGTGTCTTGCAGGTCCTTTTCTTTCTTTTTCAACTCGGCCACCTTTTCTTTCTTCTGGTCGTCGCTGAGTTCAGAGTCAGTAGAACCTAAAATAGGCCCACGTCCGATTAGCTACAAATTATAGCAATAAATCATCGCCCTCAATCACGCAGCAGAGAGACATTAGCCCATTAACTCCGTGCTCACCGGCTGAGATCAGGCTTCCGTTGCTGGACATGATAAAGTGGTCTTTGATCTCAATGCTGGAAAGTTTAGTGATCCGCGGGGCGCAGATCTCTGTGAGGTCCATGGCGATGTCACCTGTACTCCTTGTCGTGGTCATATTGGACTGCAGGCGAGGAAAGAGATAGTTAGGAGAAGGAAACATCGAGGATGAGGCTCTTTCAGACGTGTTCGGTAGTCCGGGCAGAATGGTCTCTCATAAATCAGCTCTGGCTTAAACGCTGACAAACCATCTGCCTTTGAGCGAGAATAAAATCATTTGATTGCAGCCACACACGCACTCATCCATCGCCACCATGAAATGAACATCTCTCACCTCTCATGGTGTCTAACAGAGGATCGTCAAAACTCCTCAAGCACCACATGTTCTTAAAAGCCTACGATCTCAATGTCCCCTCCACACATCAGTCCTTTTAATGTTTATTTATCTGTATGTTTTTGACTACCCTCTTTGTTAAGCGTCCTTGGGTTCATAGAAAGGCGCTATATAAGTCCAATTTATTATTTATTATTATCATTATTATTATTTACAACGAGTAGTATGTATTTTAAGTTTATCTTCTAATGTAAGACGTTTTATAAGGCGATGTGTTTTTTATTTTGAGTTGACTATGTTTCCCCTTGAGCCAACCATGAGGAAGATATCAATATATTAACAGCCACTATAACTATAACCATCAGCATTCTTAATGCATTTTCAATTTCATCTACTGAAACTTTTAATTTGACTTCAATACATAAAAGCGGTCGTGTTCCCGAAGTACATGACCGCGTCCCAACATCAGGCTCACCAGCATGGAACCCGTTTTTGAACCGGAAGAACTCAGAATCTCTTCATTGTGTTATATACACAAGTGGGATGTGGATCAGGCAGAGCATCACGTGATAAATAGTCACGGTTGCATCAAGTCATGAAACTTACACAACGGCCTTTGGACTCAACTTCAATCCGTATTCAAAGTGAAAGAGAAATCCTGTCATAGGTCAGCGGTACTTGGCAAACTGACCAGCGGAGAACCCGAGGTGTGTGTGTTCATGATCTCATTTATCATCAACGTTCTCTTCCCTGTGTGACTTTACTTATTGAGACGTACACACACAGATGACCTTAGCCTGGAAGTGGGATGCCTGTGAGGAGAGGAAACACTCACTTTGCTCTGTTTCCTGTCCAGGTAGAACTGGTGCTGACTGATGGCCATCACCCAGATGGTCTTAATCAGAGAGTGGCTGGCATACCATGTGTGGATAACCAGACCAGTCTGTCCGAATGTTCGCTTGGTCACAGTTCTCCTGCAGAGAAGACACAAGACAAGATTGGACAACTGTCGATATGAAATCTGCGTAGTTCTGTTCCAGGAAACAAATCACAAATAAAATGAACAGTTGATGGTAGATAAAGAGAACTAGAACTGGATGATTTCTATCCAAGGACACAGAAAACCTCCGCTTTTGTGCTGATGTGATTAGACCAGAACCTCTGTATCATCGGAGGACATGAGCAAACTGACATGAAAATCATCTAGGTTCAAATGTGCATAAAATGTAAAAATAATTACAAGGAAGAAGCCAATTCTGATCGCACATCTTTAGGGCTTCTTCAAAAACATAGTTGAGATGGGATTTATTTCTGTCCAATGATTTCTGTTTTTAAGGAGATGTGGATAAACAATGCGCACAGATGGACAAAGTTAACCTTTTACGCCCCTTTCACATTGGCATAGAGACATATTACACAAACATTAGACAATAATTGAGTGTTAATCTGAGGAGGAAATGAGCAATACATCAAAAGTATTTTTAAAAGAGGGACTTCAGATCTGCTTTCATATCTGCAAAGGCCGTGTGTGAAAGGCAACGCTCTAAATACAACCGTATAATAATAAAGTGGCTGTTGAATGGCAGGAAAACACTGATTTACAGACGCGTTATCGTTGTGATGTTATGGCGGTAGCATGGGATGCAGGTTGCAGAAGGCTTGTATGATGAGGGCATCAAAGGCAAGAGCACAGCGGATAAAAGGACCTTTTTTTAAGATCAGTTAAGATGTATTAGGTAGTTTGTCCTCTCTGACCTGTGTGGGTCGTTCACTTCCACAGCAAATTTCTTCTCGCGGAAGTACAGATTCTCCAACTGCTTCCACTGGAACAACTGTACAGAGACAGAGAGAGCGTTTGGTAGAAAGGGGGAAGGGGAGGAAGACCCTACATGTCACTGAATACACCAGCCTACATGGGGGCTATTGATTAACGTTGTATTTACAGTACATGAACACACGTGTCACTTGATATCCCCAAAGCTGCAAAACACACATTTGCATTAGTTTGCCCAGAAAAGCTTCGCAAGCAGGTATTAAAACAATTGACTGTGTTTCAGCCACATCTGCCAGCTTTCTGGCTTTTCGTTTTTTATAGTCATCTTGCAACATTAGCAGAAACAGCAGAGCAGCTGAGGCTGTGAACGGGGCTCAGTGGGCCAGCCGGTCAGGTGCAGGTTTGGGCTAACACAAGCACATTTATAACACCGCTCCGACTGCAGGGAGTAATGTTGTGGCAGGCAGAGGGTCAGCGTCTCATTTCATTCCAGTGAAGGGGAGGCAGGAGTTCTCTGTGTCAGAAGGAAACATCTGCTCCTCTTTGATACTGAACTCGCTAAACAGATCTGGAGCCACTCCAGAAAAAAGTCTCCCCAGCCCTCTTGAAGGCAGGAATGTCTACAGCCATGAATTCACCTGACACCAACTAGGAGTTAACAGTTTAGCTCACGAAGTCAGAGAGAGTGTAATTCATACTAATAACATATTCATACTCTGTATCTCCCCTCACAGCAGTGTCCGTGGGTCTGACACCACGCCAAAGATGCGTTTGGAGGAGCGTGAGGAGAGATCATATCATGAAAAAATGTCTTTGAATAAATAATCTAATATGTGGACACAATGAAAAGGCTTACCAGGAAGACTGCTTTTTGGCTTTTCAAATCTCTGCTGCACTCTCTTGGGTTGGTACTGAATCCTTTGACTCTGCGTTTCCCACAGGGTCAGAGCTTCCCTGAACAATACTCTCTCTTGTCTGTCTGGAGCCAGATAGGTGTTGCAAGAGTTTCAGCATAGCTGGCCACGCCCCTATAACCACCCCTCCCTCTGACATAACAGATACCTCGCCGCCTGCGAGCCTTTACACTCCTCTTCTCACACACACACACAGACAAAGACACACACACAGTTCACTTCCTCTTTAGTCAGACCAGATGAGCAAGTTGGACAAAAGTATTCGCGAAAAAATATTTGGATGCTCTGCTTCCTGTCACTCGCAGAGGAGCAATTAATCCCACACAAACGCTGAATGCCCCTGCTGCCACGGCTCTCTGCTTTTCATACTTTAATACCACCCAAAGCACCACTTCTCTGCCAATTCTACTGTAAGTATCTCCCCACCCAGGCAAACAATCTCTACTATGGTTTAATCATTAATAGTAGTGGCTGTCTTTGCTGTCCTGGTGCAGGGCAGCGCTCTTAACACACACTAGCTATAAAAAACAACTCATAGTTTCAAGCTATTTGCTTTGCTTTAAGTCACTTTTGCCTTGCTCTCCTCACCAATGCTGTAGTCCTTATCAATTACAGCCCCGCAGCGATATACAGGTCTTGGTACTTAGTGAACGAACAACAGGACTCCTCCACAATATATTACCCTCATTCTATTGTAGAGGCTACCATATGCAAATGAACCCACTCCTGCCACCATCTCCAGCATCATTTACATTCATTAACGCTTATACCAAGGATCCAGGCGATTAAGAAGCACTTTCACTGGATATTCTTGCTCCGATTAAGAGTGAAACTCCCCACACAGCTGAAACTAAGGGTGCTCCTGTGGCGGCTGCCTGAGCCACTGTCTAAATATTCCAAGGATGTGACACACCTCAATCTTTACAATCACAGAGGTTTGGAAAAAAAACCAAAAGATTTTCTGACAATTGGGAGTCACACCAGCTTAACATTACATTTGTGCTTTAATTAAACATACAAGCAAAGTCATCCGTATCTCTTTGATGATGAGTATTGATGTGTCATTGTTTTGAGCTTTTCGGTATTCTAGCTCAGATCTAGCTCACACCCACCACCCAGAGACCCCAAAGGTCTCCAGGCCACAAACACATGCATCGATGAAAATGTGTCCAAAGCCTGCGCCTACGCATCTGTATAAAAAAAGATCCACCGCACCCTTCATGAGACACACTGCATACCAGCTCTGGTTGGTTGGCAGCCATGTAAATTCCCACAACGGGATACATGCCGTACGGTTGTGAGAACTTTGAAAGACCCCGGAGGGATCTCTTTCCGACTTTAATCGAAAGACAGAGGAGCCACAAGCTGTTTTTTTTTCCCCATTTCATGCAATTATTACTGTAAGCCTGACAATACTGCCCATAATAAACCCAAGATTCATAAAGGTCTGCTGGATCATTATATGTGTGAACCAGCGTGTGGTCTTAGATGGTGTCCCATTAACTGCTGGGAGGGAGCCGAATTGGAACAGATTGAGGATGAGAGACAAAAAAGAAGCACCTGATTTAATTCAAGAAATAGCTCCCGGTTCACCATTTCCTTCAGCTCAGTATTTTTAAACATTGATTCAATACAATAAATCCTTGTGAATCAGAAAAAAAGGGTCTTAAATGTTCCTTTTCACTTAAATCTAGCGGAGTTGATCACAGGGGGCACAGTGGGACCTACAGTTTCAGAGTATATCTGAAACTTGCATACAGACAGGGAAGATAATAGGAATTTAAGCTAATGAAGCTATTTTCATGGTGATAGTTAAAACAAAAGAAAAAGGTCTACATTCTAAAAAAAAATTCACAATTGCTGAGCCCACCCACCGGCATCACATCTAAATCTAGTCGCTCCACACCAATAAAGGCTGATAATGGATTTGTTTTGTTGGTTAATTTGTGTTCCCTCCAAGACAAACACACACACATAGATTATCATAATGAATGCAGCATGGGGTTGGGGCAGGGGGCAAGGAGGATGGGCTCTGTTGAATACAGGGGCTGTGAACTAAGGCAGTAAGCACCATCAATATTCACCACATTTAGAGGTGTCCCCTTAAAGGCCCACATCAGTCAGAGCGACATAAAGGTCACTTGAAAAGCCACATTTTTTTCCTACAACAGGAAACCCTTCTGCTGTGGTGGCCAGGAGCTAGAAGTAGGCAGACATGTCTTCATCCTCTTTAGCACCCATCCACCCTCATTTCAGTCGCACCATGACAAGCTCTCATCCATCCAACTTGCTGGCAGAGTTCCCACCCAGTCCCAGAGGCTTGAAGCTACCCACAAAGAACCACACACCTTCTCCTAAGTGGGTCAGAGATATACACCAGGACTGTGTCCATTTACGCCTCAGTGTAAGAGCACACCCTGCTATGTCAACAGGTTCCTGCTACATAAAAGCCACTATAATACGATTCTCATCAAAGGTGGCATGGAGGAAGGCTTAGTTTGGACACTAATAAGTAACACTCCTGAAACAAAGAGCACTGGCAGCTCATAGGAATATTAACTAACTGAAAAGCTGTAGAAAAGGCACCACATGTAAAAGCTGGGCGCTCTACAGGGTCAAAGTTCAACATGAAGAAGCAGAGTTCACTTCTTTTTTGCCACACAGATGTAGAGCCAACTCCTGAGACCTGCAGGTCTGCTACCACTTTCGGTTTGCCACTGCCTTTAGCTTAATCAATTAATTACTCAGTTATTACACTGTACTGTAACTCTTAGTCATGTATTTCTTATCTTTTAATTTCTATTTAAAAAACTTTGCGTGCTCTGTTGTGCTGTAAAGCGCTTGAGTAGTCAAGCAGACCGGAGAGTCGCTATCTAAGTGCAGTCCGTTAAAAATATTGATCTCCAAATGCTTTTCGGTTTTTATTGTTTTTTTTATGCTGTTTTAATGATTTTTTTTATATACAAAATATTTGTAAAGAACTTTGATGGTTTTTGTTGTTTGAATGTGCTCCACAAATAAACCTGCGTTGTCTCGCCTTAACATTCATTTTAAGCAACAAAAAGGATTTCTAATGAACACAAAATAAAGTAAAATTCATTGTTTATTTTTGTAGAAATGCAGTTTTCGCACATTTCACAACACCTTTTCAGTCACAAGGGACACACACACACAAAGACTAAACCATTGTATGGTGTTTTTGTTTTTAAGCCTACAGCCTTGAACTCACACTGCACCAGTACTTTCTCAATGCTCTTCCTCTTTCTCTGACTGACATGGGAAACAGGGTCTTCATCCCTGCTCTTTACAGTACGGATGGATCATTAACCAGCTCACAAGAGGTGCAGTACTGAATGCTTTGTGTTCTTCTACGCCGTAAATAGTGATCAAGAGTAAATACTTCAACAAGTTTAAAGCTTAGAAATAATGTATATTTTTCATGCTGCTGTATGAGAACCAAGACAAATCAAGCTTATTCATTCAAATCCCAAACTCCAAGCTTGGTTATGGTGTGCTAAATATAAAATCCTATATCTTTTGGATGTGGAAAACGTATTAACAAAACAAACAAATATTTCTGAGGTGGCGGATTTACAACTTTTTCAAACAAAACAAACTTTAGGTGGAGACGGCAGCTGTGAAAAGAACTCAACCTACCTTTCTAGGTTTCAGTTTATCCTGTAAATCGTACTGGCCGATCCCTTTGTAGCTCACTCCCAGCCACCACGGTATTTCTTGCTTGTCCTGCATGAAAGCACGCACAGACACACACACACACACAAACACACACACACACACCACTCATTAGAGAAAGCTTTATTGGTTGGAGTTTAAAAAAAAATAAAAAAAATGCCACTACACTATTAAACTCACAGCAACACAAGAAGAGATCAAATACGGTGAAGGTCTTAAAAGCTGAGCAAGACTGACTGAGTTATTTTTACGTCACTGTTTGATCTCTTCAGGCACCTTTAATTAATGAGGGTTGGTCTGGAAAGTTATAGGATGTGAGTAAAAGTAAGGGAAGTTGGAGGAATCACTTAAAACGCACTAAAGACCTACACCGGTTTACTAGATTCTAAACTTCACTCTGCTGAATTATTTAAGGTTAAATCAGTATCAGATCAGATGTAATCAGATGCTTCATATCCTCTTAAAGCTTGTTCATGGTAGGTTGTTCAAAACTATGGCAAGGGTCACTTGACAGAAACTAAACAATTGCACATAGTTTTCGAGTCATGCTTCAGAAAAAGGCTTTAGATGGTCTCCATGAAAACCACAGACTCCCTACGGTTCTTTAGCCTCTGTGCGTGTTTCTGCCTCCTTAGAAAGGCATTAACTGCTTCAGGCAGCTGTATAAATCAAACATCTAGCCTACTGTATATGAAGTTAACCTTATAAACAATATACATGAGCAGCCATAACATTATAACCAAGGACAGGTAAACTCAGAATAACACTGATTATCTCATTACAATGGTACCTGTCAGTAGGCGGGCTATTTTAGACAACAAGTGAACATTTTGCACTTGAAGTTGATGAAGATTATGCTAGACAAATGGTATTACATCATCTCCAAACTGCAGGTCTTAATGGATGTCTCTCATTTGCAGTGGAGAGTACCGACCAAAGTGGTGTAAGGAAGGACAACTGATGTACTGGCAACATGATAATGAGCGCCAATGGCTTATTGATGCCTGTGTGGAGCAAGGCTAGAATGTGTTGTCTGATGCCACAGAGCTGTTACTGAAGCACATTGCAATGCTGCAATTGCTGAACGAGTTAATGCTGGCTGTGACAGAAAGGTGTCACAGAGTACACCGCAGAGCTATTAAGGCAGCAAAAAGGGGGCAAACACAATATTAGGCAGGTGTTTTTAATGTTATGGCTGATCAGTGTATCATTGATCGTTTGTCTTCAGTTCAGTTTGTTAGAAGCAGGTCCCCCACATTCCTTTAAGTGTGCTGGAAAATAAAACCAATTAATCAATAAAAAATCTAAAGAAGGTCGGAGCCGGTTTGGACTGAGAACTACTATCGCCACGGCAACGTTAGTAACATTAGTCAATTACATTGTGAGACAAAATACGAGGGTGCCCAAAACACAATTAAATTCTCCAGGTACACAACACAAAATAAATTTGGCCAGTCACCTACATGTCAAAAATACACAATCTCTGTACAACATCACCCAGCGATTAATGCTAAATATATATCAGGCGTTAATCTATGTAAACAGGCTGACTGTAGTCCTGTGAGTTCCTGCGGCGACTGGCAGGTTCTGCTGTTTAAACTGCAGCACATGTTTCACACAGTAAAATGTTGAAATAGCGGTGTTGGATTAGATGCATTAAAAGAAATGTATCCAGCATGTCAACAGTAGCTTGTTCAAAGGTTAAGATTCTCTGTGGCTCGGGGCACCGCTCTCACCTTCACTGGATAGTAATGGACTCCATATGTCGGCAGGGACTCAACCAGGGCCAGATACCTTCAGAGAACGAGGAACAGGTTAACAGGAATCTCACCGCTTGCACTTCATCACTGTCAACAGCTGAGTGTTTTATACAGTAACTGACAGAGTGGGACTTAAGCTGCAGTCGTTGTGCATAAACAGTCATTTACTGTGTCACGCTGATCGATCGGTTTCAGGGCAGTGAGAGAGGGAGGGGGAGTCCATCGATCAGTTCAAGGGCTCAAGTGTAAATGACCCGTGGACACCTCTCAGTAACAGGCCTTCCGGGCCGCATAACACCGACATTTAAATTCTAATATATATTTGAAGGTCTATTTATTCTATTTTATACGTTATTTCTTCACAACTGTGGATGAAGAGGAGGCTACATTAATGGAATTAGTTTCAAGGGGTTTGTTGATTTCAGCGGAGGCTGCTGTAAGACATAAAGTCCAAGTGACTGAAAAAATATTTCCAACAAACATATCCATTTTTTTTCCTATCAAATATTCTGCTTCAAATCATATATTCTTTTTTAAATTTAATACTTTTTTAACAACATTTCCTGCTTGCTGTAAAACACAAAGGAGACATGCATCTGTATTAGCAGGGCATTCTAACATCAATGTAACGACACCATAAAATTACATTTATATAACCATAAATTACGATCAAAAATGGATTTTAGCTCAAACACTATTATATACATGTAAAAGTACCAAACTTACCAGATAGATCTATACCTACATTCCCTAACGTGAACACATTTTTTTTTAAATACAGGATTTAATTTATTTTTAGATGAAAAGTCATAAAATATGATAACGTCAATTCAATTGCTTCAGTAGAATCCCTGACGTTTATATATATTTACTTAAATGCAATTACATCTTTACTTAAATGTGTTTATGTGTGTGCGGGTACATATATTATTTTATCATTATATTTTTTCTTATTTTTACTGCCACTGTGCTACTGTCTCGACAGAATGAATGTAAATGATCATCTGATTAGTGACACACTCTGGCATGTGATAGCCACCTCGTGTAACAGCAGCAACTACGGTGCAGACACGCGAGGTGAGAGGAAGAAGGGAGGTAGTACGCTCCAGTCATGTGGCATCAGAGGAAGCAGAGCATAAGGGACACGAGTAAATTAGCCAGAGTCAAATCAATGTTTATCACTTCCTTGTTTTAAACTTACTGCACAATGGCGTGTCCTCTGGTCAGCCCCTTCAGTTTCTTGTAATGCTCAATCACCTTGTCCTCACTGCGAATAAACAGATAAAACCTTTACTGAATAATCCATAAAGTGTTACACATCGGCGCCACAGAGGGATTGTGAGAGGGGTCTTTCTTTGACACACAATCTGTCTCCTCATGCAGAAAATGCAGTCTGGCCTATTGGCCTGCAGGATGGCTCTCATAAACCTCTCCTGCAAATGCATCCCATTCACACCCCCACTGTAATCATGCTTTTTAATAGCCCACCAAGACTAAAAACCCACCACAGCTTAACAACAGAGAAGAGGCAGAGGGAAACAAACACGTTCATGGGCTCAGCCACGCACAGGACGGACGGGCCCTGACTAACGCTGCACTAGTAGTCCCAGTTTCTAACTTATCATAGCTGAAGAACTGATGAGCTCCGGCTGCTGTGGGTACACATGTACCTTTTAGGGAACGGGAAGGGCAACCAAAGGAATGCTTTTCAAACATCCGGCTGCACTCATGTCATCATAGCAGACAAGGCTTTAGATATTCTGGGCGCACTAAACTGAATACAATGAAAAAATAATCCAAATGCAGTTTAAAATGATCAACCATAACATTATAACCACCAACAGGTGAAGTCAGTCATCAGGGGAACTTTTATCTTCATAGTTTATTTGTTGGAACCAGGAAAAAAGACGTATCTAAGGATCCAAGCTATTTAGTCAGAGGTCAAATTGTGATGGACAGCCGCATTGGTTCAGAGCATTTCCAAAACAGCATGTCTTTTTGCCTATTCAAAGTCTACAGCGGTTACTACCTACCATAGAGGCAAAATCAGAAGACCAATGGTGAACAAGAGACAGGGTCATGGTTGCCCAAGGCTCATTGGTACACATGGTTAGCGAAGGCTAGTTGTAGCCCATGTCTTCTGTTCAAACTGAAGAGCTACTCAAGTACGAACTGCTGAAAGCTAGTTCTGATAAAGTTTTCAGAACAGCATAATATTAGGTGGGTAGTTTTAATATTATGGCTGATCTGTGTATGTAAAGAGGTCAGTTTACGGAAAGGAGGTAACACCAGCAACGCCATGAAACACTTACAAATACCACATTCCATAAACAAGAAAACATTCAGTGTGTTGGACTGTTTTAGCAAAGCTTGTGCAACACCTAGCCAAAGTCAAGTCAAGGTATCCCTTAAATCTAGAATCTAAAATAAATCTGGACTGTAAGACTGTAAGATAACCCAAGACACGAGACACATCTAACGCTTTATTATTATTATCCTGAGTAATCCCGATACATGATGTCAGTCCAACCGCAGACACAACAACAGGGAATGAACACTGGATGAGAGAATGGACTCAGGAAAACAGTGAAATGTCGCTGGCAGTCACTACTTTCACTGTTGAGGAATTACAGCCCGTCATTACAGGTACACTATACTTTATGTACAGAGTTTAGCAAGCTACGTACACCAAAATAAAGGGTCAGGAAGGGCTCATCCATGTTGTAAGAGAAAATTATCTAAGCTTTGAACTAGATGGTAGATCCAGATCCACAGAGTTACACCCATATCCATTTACCTCAAAATCTGTACAGACTGTTTTCCTTCCTTTATTATATGGTACACCATCAAATACCTGCAGTCCATAATCACAAGAGGGGCTGTTTTTCTCTTCACAAAAGAAGTCCTCGCATGCAGTAGTTACTATATTTTGGAGCTATAAAAATTTGAATTCTGCCTTTGAGCGATGCATTCAAAGAAGTCCTCACATGCTGAGATCTGCAGCCTCTGAACCAAACACAGATGAGTTGGCCAACCTCAATTGAGTTATGGCTTTGTGATCTTAGTTTCATCTTCTCCTGTCATGAGAAGAAGCATTCACAAGAGTATTGCCAGGAGGAGAGGGGCAGTGAGAAGGTTGGCTGGCTCCCTGATGACCTCTTCCCCTCACCAAGGCAGTATCCACTCTTTACTATCTATAACATAGCAGCTCGGATTCAAACCCAGTATCGACAGCATAATACGAGGTAAAATCCTAACAAAACCCGTCACTATTAAACAATATGACTAGAATTTTCATTTGGGAAATACAAACTGTGGGGGATCGAAGAGATGCAAAGCAAGCCTTGAGACAACCAGTGACTGTCAGCGCCGCAGTGTGCTGCTCTGTGAGGGCTAATGACCCGACGTAATTAACTCAACGCAGGCATTAATTGGTCACACCATCAGAGGAATAAAACGTCTGCTAAAAACCAGACAGATTCCAAAGCACCTTACCACCCAAAATTACAGCTTTGTACAACCAGGCGTTTCTGACCACAGGGGAAACTGGATTTGACAACCAAGTCGTTAGCATATGCTGTGCAGAAAAAGCTGTCGTCTTAGTGGAACCACAAGTATTTATAGAGCTGTGACCCTCTAGCACTGACCCGCATGCATTTTGTGGTTTGTTTTCAGGGGACCTCAACAGATCAGGTAACTTACCAGTAGTTAAGAGACGGATGCTCCCGTAATACTCTGGTGGGCAGAACTGGGAGCTGTTTCAGGTCGGATCTTGCAGTCTCAGCACTGAAAGATATATCAGATACAGAGTTTTAGAACAACTTCACAACGACAAGATTCCTTTATTTACACTTAAGAGCTAGGATTGAAGAAAAGCAGCACCCAAAATCACACGATATATTGATGAAACCTTTAATGATTGTCCAGTGACTCAGATATGAAATTTCAACATTTGGACATCTTAAGTGTCCTGCTATGACCTTCAGAGAGTGTATCATACCAGCATGCAGTCCGCAGGGAGACTTCATGTTTGCACAAGACAGTGTAAAACTGCACAGAGGGGATTTTTTGTTTTTGCTTTCACAGTGTGGTTTGAATTTCTATCTTAAGGCATGACAGCAATAATTCATGTTTGCGGGCCTTTGGAAAAGGCGCAAAGTCAGGATATTGTTTTCATCTTTCTTATCTATAAGGAGTAGTGCTGTTTGCCAAGGCTAAACCTGAGCTACACTCAAGTCTTGCCAAACATAATTCAGAAAAGCATTACCCTGCCTTTAAGTCACGGGGAACCTTTTAAGGGCCTCTTTGAAAGTTTTTCCAAATATATCAAAGCCATTTCATGCAGGTCCTCAACAGCAACAATTATTCCAAACTACTGAATATGCATTCACCCTTACAGATTATTGAGCAATCCAACAGCACAAATTCAACAGGTAGAGTGGCTTAAACCACAGACTCTGTGAAAAACATTAACCAGAGACAGAAACAAACATAACATTAGGGTGTGTGTCACAATGAAAGTTCTATGATAGTGAACTACGAGTCACTTCAACATCATGTAGGAGGGAGTTCAGGTTCGCCTGGACAAAAAAGGCTCTGGCTCGGTGGGCCAGTCCACTGGAGGCCTGAACAAAAGCCATTCACAAGCACTTGGCAGCCACTCCATGTGTTTAAAAGTATTGTATGCTCCCTTAAGCACTCACATAGCAGTCTATAGTTTCACATGACAGAACTCACATGTGTAATTCAGGCCATACTTTAACCTTAAAACTACAAAATACATATTGGATTATATCAGGCCAATGGCAAAATGACCTCAAGTTGACTTTTACAAACATCAATTTAATTCCTCTTCTGGAAAGAATAATGGAATTTAACAGCCGCTGACATGGTGGGACAGAATCATTATCCAGTCAAGTGAACCTGCTTACTAAACAAAAAAAACAAGGGTGAGCCACTGCAAGGGTAGAGGCACTTGAATAACTCTCCTGTAGCTACCTTTCCTAGGTTGACTGGGTTTTGCTGCCATGGCATTTTGCTGTACGTTTGATGGCGTAGGTTTTATGGGGAGCTGGGGCCTGGCGTTGTCGGGGTGATCTACGTTGCAGCCGTGCTGCCATGTCAGCAATCTGGAATTCATTACTACGTCGGTTATCTCCCCACAGCCTGCAGTGTGGGGGCAATTCCTACACCCGGTACAGCCCAGCCTAGTGGAGCCTACCCAGTGTGGGAGAGATAATGCTCATGTGTCAGCTTTTCCACAGGGTTGAAATGTGGAGACTGTAGAGAACACACACCGCGAGAGAGCTGTGAATGAACCACTAACTACAGGCTACACCTGCATTAGGGGGTAGGACTAAATCTGTCTGAGTGTAATTAGAATAAAAATGGCACTATCTTAATAGATTTTGATTGAAAACTACCAGCACTTAATGTATAATATTACAGAAAGTTACTCCTACACTTGTATAGGGCTAAATTCAATCAATTCAGCAATTTCCCACAATCCTCCTCATTAAGCCCAAAAGAGGACTTCTCACCTCTTGCATTTAGTTGAGTATTATACCTGCATGTGCTGACAGCTCTTATAATAACATGTAAGAAATAATCAGTGCTGCAGGAGGCGTTGAAATACCGACACAGTAAAGGGAATTCTGCTAAAAACACAATGTGAAACCTGATGGTGCATTAATTCAACTCACAGCATGGGGTTGGCCCACACCAATACAATAATATGACTACAGCAAGTCCCCCTGACGCCAACTTGTCTACCATTGGACAGTGGGTCTGGCTCATCCCTCTTAAGGCAGCTGGCTGTGGGAGGAGGAGGTCTTCCTTATTCCTCCTCAGCTAATCTCACTGCTCCAGGGCCCTTTACTGCTACAGTGTAGAGAAGACACATTTATATTACATGCTTTATGAGGGGATTTACCGGACATGTTCTTTCAAAGAAGTAGATATAAAGGAAATTCCAGAGTGGAATGAGAAGGACAGTGTGGGATGTGATCGGTCTAAACAATAGCATTAGAATTGGGGACTGAGTTGCATTAAGCAACAGATTATGTTCCTGTAATTGTTGTCCACTGACACAAAACAAATGCTCTAAGTGTCTTCCAACTAAATATTCAGAAATCACAATAGATAAGAGAAAAGATGTGTAGGAGTAAGCACAGAAAAAGACAATTTGATTTGGACACACTGCTATCCCCCCTGACTGTAACAGATTATTTGGCGGGTTGTCTTTTATTTGTGCTTTCAGAAAAAAGCCCATCCCCACACCCACATGAGCGGAAAGTTCAGACAGGAAACAACCCTCCAGGGTAAAGATGTTTTAAATCTGTACTTAAGCTGTAGCAAACAATAATTAACATTTACCAACTCAATCATGACTTGAAATAATGTGGGGTTTAACCATCACCAGCTGAAGCAGCCAAGTTTTTCTTGCTTTTGTTGCAAGGGTACAAAGGGTAGTGCCTTTTCAGCATTGGATGTATTGCCATTCAAACCTCAAATGTGCATTTCCAAACAGAGCAAAAAATCTTTGTTTCCCCATAATGGAAACAAAGCACAGTGACAACACTGGTTGTACTGCATCAACCTGCTCAGTTAGTCACTCAGACAGAACAGGTGTTTACGAACCAAAGCCAATGTCCTTCACTCATATGGCTGGAAAAATAAACATACCTTATCTGCCGCTCATGTCATTGAGCGCATGACCCGCTGTGAAAACTTTATCTCCTCTAGTAAACAGATTAGGAAGTTTCTGCACAGAGTGTCCCACTGTCATCGACCAACTTGGGTACACAAAACCCCAACTCGACTACACACTTGGGCCTAGTTTGTCAGCTACACGTGTCATAAAATAGAAGGTAGTGTGATTTGCATGTGACCAGAGGGCTGCTTTTGTAAAATGTTGTTAAATTTGTAGCCCATGTTGACTTACTTTCAAAGGCAACCAAGTAACAACACAGAGTTGTGTTTTAAAGTCAATGTTTAGACAATGTGGATGGCAGCAAGCCAGCACAAGTTCAGTTCAATGTCACAGGAACAGAATCGAGGAAATTATTAACTGAGGGAATTCCCGCATAAAATTAAATCTGAATGGGTCAAGCTAAACATTAACTGACTACACATTGACATCCTAATAAGCACTGACCTGACAAACCAAACCCTGTTCCCCTATTATTAGAAGCAAACACTTCAGTTGTGAGGAGTCTGGATTCAACTGCAGGCCCTTGTTTAAGACAATTTATGGATTTATATACATTTCAGAGCCATAACATCAGCCTCACATCGGCGTGTGTCCCCTTTTTGGCACCAAAACAGCTATTTGATGAATTATATCTTCTCACACCTTTCTATGCAACAAAGTGTCCGTCATCAATAGCATCAAGGTTTCACTATGAATGATCTTATGTTTATTTGTTCAAACTTCTGACTTTTAGCTATTCAATGTCGTAAGTATACATTATTTTGGATAAGCACAAAAAACAAATATACTGGGCGTGTGCATCTATTTCAAAGATATTACTACCATTCCATTAGGACTGGCATTACTTTTTCAGCAATTACTGCAACAATAGCTCTTCCAAAGTGGGATTCAACAACAAGGGCTAGCCTACACTCAGAATGCACATTGATGACCCTTGGGGGCTCATGACGCTGTTGACAGTTTTACAGTTGCCCTTCCTCAGACCACTTTCGTATGTTCTAACCACTGCAACCCAGGGACATCCAGCAAGACCTGCAGTTTTGAAGATGCCCTGACCCAGTCAAGTAGCAATCACAATTTGAACATTGTCTAAGTCCCTCGGGTTCTTACATTTCTCCATTTTTTTGCTCTTCCACAAAATCTATTTCACTTGCCATCTAATATATCTCACTTACTGACAGGTGCGAGTGTAAGGAGATTATCCAAGATTCTCTGACTCTCAACAGTCATTGGATATAATGTTATGGCTGATATATGTGCATGCAAACACATGTATAGCAAATTATAAATTAAATGTATTATTATTATTATTATTAATATTCTAATAAATATTACCAGTTAAAAGATGACTCAGACCATCTGTAGATATTTGTAATAAACTACTTACTGCGTATAATAACACAACTTCATTATCAGAAGTAGCATAACTCCTTCAATGATGCTTTGCTGACAGAAATATGCTACATCAAAGAAAAATACCAGCTTTTTCTGAACACCTTTCTACATTTTTATCGTTAAAGGCTTTCGTGTTTTAATTTAAAAAAAACTTCTTACCTGTTGTAATCTCCTTTGGCCTCCTTTAAAAGAGAAAGTAATGCAGTTAGTTAAAGGATAATAAGAAAAGGCAACACTAAGTATGCTAATGTTGACTGATGTTATGCTAACGGTGCATTATCGGCATTAATATGCATTTATACGATTAAGCACCAACCCGATACAATTGATTCGTATTTAACCCCGTGTTAGGTTACGCTGCATTCCTTTGGTTGACTGAATAAGTAAAGTTATTTTTTTTAAATAGTTTCCTTCCATATCAAACTCAGAGGAGACAACTCTGTGACTGTGTCATGTCCCGACCGTCCTCTTTTACATCAGAGCTGACGGCAAGTGAAATAATTCTGCCTAAAATGTATTCGACAAACTCATTCTTACCTGCAATGCGAATGCGGCTAACTTGAAAACATTTTCACTCTCCACTTCGATGGTCTCCTGGTGTAAAAATATCAGAGAATATCAGTTAAGGTGAAAATAAACACACAAACAAAGTGCTACCCGTCCGACACACTTGACTTGAGAGAAAATCTACCCGTACCTCGGTCCCACCGTTACGGACTGAACCATTGTCGCTGAGATAAAACCTTATCTAAAATGATCCGTGTAGTCTAGTTTGTAATATTTTTTAGCACGTCAGTTCTCCTGGCACTATCTAAAGGTGACAAAACACAAGTTGGGGAGCCTATAGCCTGGTTAGATTCCTATCTGAAGGATTTGGGTCCTCTGTAAAGTGGTACGGTCCGAAAGCAGGTTCAAGAGTCTCTGTCTCCCATGGCGACAGGTCTGCGCTCCCCGCGAACTCAAATGCAACGTCTGATCGTGTAGTGCATTCAAGTGCTCCTCTGGAGGGTCGGAAATACTTGAATCAACGCATTAGGAACTTTAACCTTTCAACAGTGGTAGTCAAAGTGTTTGAGATACTTTATTTCGATGAAAGTACTTTGAGAATACTCCACTAAAATACATCCTGCATAAAAAACGTAAATTAATGAAAGGTATTTATTTCTAACAAAATGTACTTTAAAGCATCAAAGTAAAAGTACTCAATGTGCGTTAAAATAGTCGCTGTCAGTGTTTTACTACTATAACATAAGATGTTTTTTTATTTTAATATTATTATTGCAATAATATATGGGCCAGTATCATTTTGAGGATTGAGGTAAATTGAGGTAATGAACTTTTTAATAAATGTTTTATATGTTCAGCCTATTTTCAGCTTTGTAAAAAAAACATTTCAGACAATCCAAAATCACTTTTGAACAGTTATTTATATAAAGAAGAAGAATTGTAATAAAATTCCATAATAAAAAGGAATTAATCTTTAAGTTAATCACGAAACATTTGGAGATTTATGGCTTTTGCTGGACAGGAAAGGTATGAAAAATTGTAATATGAAAAACACACAGTCACGAAAGCTGTGAGAAATCCCTTTGAGATTTGATGGAGTAGAAGTATTGAGTTACTTAATATGGAAATGATAAAGTACAAGTAACCCAAATATTCACTTAATTACTTGAGTAATGTATCAATTCACTGCCAAGCACTGCCTTTCCATTTGTACTGCCATAGTCTGTGCTATCAAAAATGTTTATAGGTTAGGTAAGACTTGAATGAATGAATGAATGAGTGGTTCTGACTATCTGAGTCATAGCCGGAACCTGCAATTGTTAGCAGTGACATACAAGTTATGTAATGTGACTGAATGAGACTCTAAACCACTGCATTGAAAATTAATGAACAGCATTGGCTATCACATGCATGGCAGTGAGTTTTTACCTTTTGCATGAATTTCCAACGGCTTTGAATGCAGCAATTTGAATAACTGTTGGGATCTGAAAACCATGTGCTTTTGAGGAGTTTTATAAAAAAAAAGAATGTCGTGGTTGCGAATTGTTTTAGAGGGAGAATAATATTTAGCATGCTATGGATGAAGTGATTGATCTAGTATCATCAATAGCATGATAAAAAATACTTATTTAAAAACACTTACATTGAACACTAAAGATTTAGCGTTCAGGAAGAACAGCTCCACTGTTGTGTTCTCTTTCAAGAAGACGATCTTCTCGATATAAAACCTGCGAGGAGATTTACGGGTCAGTAATTTCCACTCTTAACAGATTTTCAATGCATTTTAAATTTACAGCCACGCAGCAAGACTTGGAATGTGTTCCACTACTGCCACCTACTGGATACTTGCGCACTCACCTGACATGGAACTTTAGTTCCAAAGGCCCCAATATTTTGGAGAAGTTATGATCAAGGACTTTTCGATCCAGTTGGAGCCAGTTATTTTGTCCTCTGAGCAGGGATAAAAAAATAAATCATGTGTTGGAATACTTATATTGTAATTATTTGTCTTAATGCTTCAATAAATATTGAAGTCCTCTAAACTAACCAATACATTCCCATTCAGTAAAATACAATCATCTGATGACATGATGACACAACCCTTTTACCCGGACAAAATAATTGGACAACGTTCTCTACTCCTAATATTCTCTACTCCTACATTACTGTATATTGCTGTGAATATATTCTATGGAGAAGATGACCAACATTCTAAGTCATTTGGAAAACTCAACAAGATAGATCTTTAGGAAAATGTAATGGTAACATGCAAAGCTGCAGAAGGTTAGTTGAGCTAGAATGTAGTTTGCAAGATATGCAAAGAATGTTGAATATTAATATTCTTTTCATTTTAAGAAATATTCAGCCTGTAGCGTAATCAAAAACCATGGAAGAAACATAAAATATTTGTATAAAAATCAAAATGTCAAAAGCCACAGCCATGTTACATGGTTTATTAGAGTAATTGAACCAGAAAGTAAAGTTTTCACGATATATTCGGAACAGGATCACATCTCTTCAACTCCCAACTCAAAATCCCTAAAGGCCTTTCTATCTATAATTGTCTTTACACACATTATGTATCTATAATGTATGTGTAAAGTTGGTGAACCTATAGTTTTTCAGAACAAGGAAATAATAATCAAACAAAAACACGCACACTCACTACTTCAAGGTTTCCTTTCTCTTCCTTAAATGTCTTTTAAACTTTTAACTTACGTGTCATCTATGAAGCACAGTCCAAAGTATTCTTTCTCCTTCAGGTTAAAATGTGAGGCCACCAAATCCAAGAGGTCCCGGGACAACAGCTTGGGCTGGAAGATCCAATAACATAATGAAGACGGAGGGAAAAAACAGAGTGACATTCATGAAACACTTCCACGGAAATTATTCAAAAAGAATAAACAGGTAAGATCAATCTGACCTGAGATAGGAGCAATGGGAAAATACATTATCATAACCTTTGAGGTGTCACATCATAATGTGGGATGGTAATTTGTCCATTACCTGAACCAGCAGCTCCAGCTTCCTGTCATCCAGGAGGTGAACCTGGCACAGACGGCCCTCGGTCATCTGGAGGAAGAATGATAAGATGAGTCACGACACTTCCCACCTCCTCCACCTCCACCTCCATTCCCACCCGCAGGCTTTGAATCTCAAAGGCGTACTTCTGCCGTTTTAGCCCACGGGTACAAAGCCTGCCTCTCATTCTCTCTCTCTGGACATTGTCTCACCTGAGTGTCATGTTTGTCTTTGTGTTTAATGAATAGGTAAGACGAGACACATGGACCAAAAATGTCTGTGACATTTTAGCTGTCAGTCACTTCTCAGCGTAAGAAAAAGAGTCTTGGTTTACTTTTGCCTCAACCGAGGCTCTGCTCATGATATTGCATTCATCTGCTCTAATGAAAATCCCTGGAATTTCAATTTGGCACATTTCTCTCTGCTCCTAAGAGATACAACCGGCAGAAAACACAGTCCTGGAGAATTCCTTAATTGACTTCCTCGCTATATTGTCACAGATGAATGGGTATGAGATTATTTCTACAGTCTGGAGAACTGCCTTTCAATACGGGACAAGGGAGAGGTCGAGGAATCTTTGTGTTTCGATGAATACAGCGGCGTCTGTGTTTTAATTGTGGTAAGCTGTTGACAACAATCAGCCTCAGCTTCTTAAAAAAACCTCCATACCTCAGCAGTCATTACGATAAATGTACTTGAGTTAACTTGAGTTCAATACCATTGCCTGCACATTAAATATGACGTAATTGTGTATTTTTATTGCCGTCTGTATTGATATTTACTGTATTTGTACTCAGTGTTGTTTTATTGTGTAAATTATGATGTGTGTTGCTGCCTTCTTGGCCAGGTCACCTTTGTAAAAGAGATTGTGATCTCAATGGGTTTTATACTCCTGGTGAAATAAAGGTTGAATAAAATAAAACACAAATGATAAAGAAAAGTCTAGGTAATGTAGCCATGAGCGCTGAAACTTCCTTTTATTTATTACATTACATTACACTTTCAAATCTCCACATGGGTAAGGGCAAAGTTTCGTTCAAACAAGGCCTACGCTCTTTTCCCCGACAGCAAGGGTATATCCCTGAATAGCCCCCAATCCCCTGCTTTGTACAACGATCCCCTGATTGAAGTTATGTTAGAAGTTACTCACTAAAGCAGACTTTTTTTTCATAAGGGGGCTCCCCCTAGCGGGTAAAATATGATACATACAGGATAGATCTCCATGAGTCGATTCTTAGGCACCAAGTTTGCACTAAATTTACCACTTTTAGTTCAAATTTAGAGCCTTGTGGTGAAATTATGACCCGAAAACCTTTGGAGATGAAGCTCCACCATGTTGTTGGAAATATGCAACCAACTGTCCCATAATCAATACAGTTCTTCCTCGCACTCAGAGGAGGCTTTAGAATTTGAAAATGGTTTTTGAGTTATCATGATGACTCGATGGATCTGCGGCAGATATGGATTAGGCGGCCATGACGCTTCCATACTATCGCTGATTTTTACTAGCTATGAATATCTACATAACCACAGTTTTAAGAATTCCACATTTTGATGCCACCAGTGGCAGTATCAAAAAAAAAAACGGCGACAAACAGCACAGCATGAGTTCTTTTTATTCACTCTAAACCACATATTTAATTGGGATAGTGTTTGTACAAGTAAAGGAAGAAAAAAAAACCTCACTGACCGATCAAACAATCAAAAAAAAGTATTTTCAGCAGTTGAAAAATGTGTCTACAGCTTGTTCAATTAAAAAGGCGCTGTCCTATTCAGCCACTCTGTCTATTATATTTTTGACATCTGCAGGAATATTTTACGCACGTTAGATCTAACCACTGTCCCATGACTGTGTGTTCTTCTGACTGGACGCTCTTCGCTGCCCACAAATCTGTCCCAGATGGCTTTTATTTCTGTGACTTCTGAACAACATCCAACCGGCAGAGTCGTCTGGTGGAAACTGAGGGTCACGTTGACGTCCTTTGTGGCATAATGTGGCGTTAAGATTCAGTCCAACGGCAAACATTGTTCCCTGCACCACAACAAAGCCTCAATCTCAACTCGTACACCATAACACGACTTTTCCCCTTTCTTGTTTTTCAACGCCCCAAACCTCGATGAGATTTACGGTTCTGTGGGTACGACGAAACCTCTCAAACCAAGAGATTCCTATTCTGCACACTCCTACTGAGATTTGAGCTGCTTTTATTTAAGCTCAATATCTTACTGGTCTTTTGACGAGGCAAGGATCTTTATAACTGTCAAAATAAAATTTAAAAAAAGCTTAAAGAACTACAGAATCTAACAATTAGGAAACTTATAGTCTAATAAGTCAGTTGCTGCACTATCAAGTTGTTGCGTGGATTCTTTACTCAAGTAAAAGTGGATTAAATATAGGATCATAACCCTTGGATGGACATTTATTTTGGTCAAACAATGTCGTCCCTGTTAACAAGGATTTAATTTATCCCTAAAAGCCCCCAAACCCCTGCATTGTACAAGCAATCCCCCCAGATTGAACTCCTCAAATTAAAGGTGAATTTATGTCCAAGTAACAGTGTTTTTCTTTAAAGAGCTCCCTCTAGTGAGTAAAATGTGAACTATTAGTCTAAAATATGATCTATGCAAGAGAGATAACCTCAAGTTGATTTATATGCACCAAATTTAGACAAAATTCAACCAATTATTAAGATATTATATCTGAGAAACAGTGTTTTCCATCTACAACTTACAACTTCAAACATCTACCACCAGAACCTTCACCCTTCTACAACCAAATACTTCACCCATCTACAACCTAACACTTCACCCATTTACAACTCAGCCCTTCACCCATCTACGACCCCACACCTCACCAATTGACCTGAATGAAGCACGAGCAGAAAAAACGTAATGCAGAAATGCTTTACTGTGATATCATGTGTCTCTTTTTACTCTAATACTTCTAGTCATCAAATGTATTTACATGTCTTCTGTAACTTCTGAGAATAGACAGTGAAAGAAGGGCTGTTTCAAGCGTGTCAACAATTTATTATGTTTTTAACGAATGATTTCACCTCGTTATAATTCATTAATAAGCGTACCAAAACTCATTAGTTATGAAGGATACCAATGTTACTTGCCAAATAGTGAGCACATTTACTGCTTAGCATTAAAGTAGGGAGTGCTGCAGTAACTTGATGTTGCAAGATAGTGAACCCACACCGATTATTGATATCTTCTTCAGGAGTTAAGTATGAATGTTTATTAATGACCTATAACATGTTTATAACCTAATTAATAAGCTAACCATTTATAAATGATTCATAAAGGCAGTCATGCGTTAAAAATAACAATGTGAGCCAAATTTAACAGATTAGATTACACAATTGTTAAAGCAATTATTGGATGAACTGGATGTGCCAACTCACACTAAAGACATTCTCATAAGCCAGTTTGCTTATAAAAAGCAAATAAGAGCGAACCAGAACATTCCCAAGTTGACACAGCGTAGTGTCGGACAATGTTCTGGTGTTCCAGTGACAAAAACATCTCAAAGACATCTTTGAAAGTTCTCCTCTTCAGCCAGACAGTGAGATCAAACAGCTGGTCACGCTGCTTGCTAATGGCCGCCATATGTGAGAGCGCGGTTAAAGAACGGGCTTTGAGACTCACGTGAGGCAACATGTGGCTCCTCACATTGACGAAAATAAAAACATGCATTATGCTAATGAGGCACATGAGAGCAACTACACTGTAAAAAACAAAATGAGTGTAATGAACGTTAAAATGGCAGCCGTGGTTGTCAGAACATCAATATTATCAGTATTAAGTACAATATATATCAATGTTTTTTGCAAACCATTATATTACAAATACAATAATACTAATTTCAATTACTTTTATGGTAATTACCTATTTATGACATTACAAAAAAGTCTTTAATGTGACCTCACATTTATAAAATTACAGTAAAGTGTAAAAGTGAGTGTTTTTTTCCACATATTGTGACAGCAGACATTAATGTTAGGGTACTGTTTTATGATTTTAGGATAATTCAGTGTATCAATTATGGTGATACACCATAATGAGTTAATATATACATAATGATCTTTTTCGGTAGCCCTCTGATAGCTCCTTAAAATAATTTCTACAACTATATATGTATTATTTTCTTTATGATGCACTGACTCACTTCATTGGGAGAAAACTTTACTTTGAAACATTACCTTTACATTATAAGTGCTGTAAAACATAAACAGCAAACGCGTCATCAAAGGTATCCACCGAGCGTTGGCACAGTAATTATTCAGAAATGCCATAAATAACAAACTGCTGTAATTAACCTTTTTTTTTTTTTTTTATGTAAACGCTGCTGTAGTTCAAGGAACTTTCATACCTGGTAGCATTTTCCAATCCTGAACCAGGACTCTAAGAAGCGCCTGCAAGGGATCAGCCCACGATTGTACCACCTGCTCAAGGTCCGATGTGCCACCCTCCAGATGAACTGGCTCCCCGACGCCACCAGGTCTTCCATCCCATGTTTGATGCGCATGGCCATGTTTAAATGCCCCCTCTCCGCTCCCACCGCTCAGTCTCAGAACCAAGAGTACACATGTGTCTGTGGACCGCTTTGTTTTGGACCAGAGAGACAAGCTGAAAGGGGCATCTATCCTCCTCCACAGACAGGCAGTGTTCGGTGCACCAGCTGATGTGATGTCAGTGAGACTCAGAGCTGTATAGAGGCTGGAGCAGAGCAGCTTGCCCCAGGCTCGGTCCTGGGCCCCAGTCCAAACACTGCCTCATAGGGTTTAGGGTAGGGCAGGGCAGAACCGCAAGGACCCTGCTGCAGAGGCTCCATCTCGCCTCACATAAACATGCGTGTAAATAAACACAACCTACACAGAAACAAAGTCTGGTAAGCCACCCGACCTCTAAAGTCATAAAAACTTAATGGTGAAAAGGACGTATTCTGGCGGCCCAATGTGTAATTTTTCTCCTACGTCAAATAAAGTTTACAAAATAAAATGTCATACTCATTTTCAACTTTACAAAGTAATGACTTCATCTTTCATTGCGTGGGAACGCTCATGTTGTCTGGGACGTGGGAGCTGTTTCCTGATGAGACCAGACATCTCCACCCTTTTTAATTCTGCAGGCAGAGGGAAAATAATTGACCCTGCTTGGAGCAACAGGGATGGCAGAACAGACAAAACTAAAAATGGGCTTTAACCTTTCAATGTCCGGCTCAACTATTTGGTTGAGAGCATTTTAAGTCACTATTATCTATCGAAAACACTGTTCCACTTGCTTATTCCAATTACTTACATTACTTATCTGTGACATAAAATATCATGAACCCAGTGATAGCATGTATATGCTAAACAGTAAAGGGCCAAGGATGGAGCCCTGGGGGACACCACATGTCAAATTGGCTGCCGCGAAGGACGCATTTACCTTGGCTATTATGTAACTTATTTCAACCAAAAAAGTTTCATAAAGGTCAAATAGTTTTGTATAAATAAGAAGGTAGTAACGGTCAGGGGAAGATTATTAAAATTGTCTATTTCCAATTAAAAAAATGCTTTTATCATGAAATCTTTTCATTTTTACTGTTTAAAAACATGCCAAAATGTGGATCATTATATAGTAATTTTAGCATCTGTGCTATTAAATTAATTAATTAAATAAAACTTTTTTTCTTGGTGTGTATATTAAAGGGTTAATGCAAAAAAAAAAAAAATGTAGGAAACGTGACACTAACCAACAATAACAAATGAGCTTTGCCCAAGCCGGATTAAATGTTGCAAACGCTAAATTCATGCTCAGAAAAACAGGTCAGAAGAAAAGAAGATGGACATTTTGTGGAAACAATACACCAGGGTCTGTTTATGAGACCCCGGTTTCCAAGAAAGCCTGTGTCAAGGGTCAGCAGGATGCTGTTCCACTGAACCCGATGACCATGATTGTCTCACAGCAGGTTCACTGTGACCCCGATATCTGCAGTAAAAACACCGGGGAGTTAATATATGAGATCTGTTACTTGATTTTATGTATAAATATTCCTGTGAAGCACGGCGGAGAAAGAAAATGAGCGATGTTTTCTGCCTCATCAACTGTAAGTTCAGTCGGCGGACAGAGGCAAACAGATACAGTCACAGAACTTTCCATATGTGCTCAGCCACCCTACACTACACAAACAAATGATAAACAAAGCCTAAGCGCCAGCCTGATCAGCCATGCATCTAATTGCTTCATCGCATGCAGTAATGCATGTGGCTGTAAATCCGCTTACAAGCATAGACGGTGACAAAAATCCATTACCATGATTCTGCAGGCAGTGAACCGGCAACACTGAGCAGAGGCATGCAGCCGTCACATTCCCCTTGCATGAAAAATGGGAGTTAATGCATCTATCAGAGACCAGTGTGAACAGATCTCTATCCAGGCGCCAACAGATCCACGTGTTGGTCGGAACATTTGGTGTAATAAGCCTATTTTAAATTTAGAGTTAGATTACCACAAAGACATGAAATAGAGGGAAACAGCCAAAAGCACAGAGGGGAAAAATGTACCTGAAAGCTCATTAGTTGATGGTGGCTGTTATTCAGTGACTTAACAGAAGAAAAATGATTTTAAAATAATCAAAAATCCATTAAAATATGGATTTGAAAAAACACCCAATGAGCGCAAACCTCCGCACAGGATCAAAGCCGACCTCTGAACCCACTTTGTTTTTCTCTCATTCTCTTCATGTGTTCAACTTTCGCACTCCTTTGAAATAATCTATATTTATTAATAATTGTAATGATAAATGATAGAGTATGACCTGAGTTTTGAACCTCAGACCGTGTATTTTGGGTAAATCGGCTTTATTTTAACTCATTAGAGAGAGGTTTCATAAATTTCATAGCAGCTTGTTAAAACTTAAACACTTTTAAAAGGGTTATGGAAGACGGAAACTCTTATGATTGAATCAATATTTTTCATTCATTTCCCGACTTGAAAGCAAGAAAGAGTTTTGATTTATGGGATTCATTAAATGCAATTCATTTATTTTATGGAAAATAAATGCCATGCTCCATATGGTCAGCTGTAGATCTTCTGATATAATATTTATTTTAAATGCAATACGCTCGCTTTTGATCCTAATTTGTAAAGGAAGATATTCAATTAAAAATGAGAATAAAAAGAATTACTGAAAACGTACACATCATTCATTTCCTGTCACTTTTTAAAACATTTTTGGGGTTCACAAATAACAGGATTAAAAGTTACTGATGTTATAAGGCACTACAGCAAGAACAGGTTAGATCTATTTCTAGAAGGCATCATCAGAGACGTGACCTGATAACCACGATCACAGATGCAAAAGGTCACAGCTGCCTGCAGCAGCAGCGGGTAAGACAGCCCAACATATGTTCCACACAAGCCGCCGTTGATCAGGCACACGATCGCCAGGTGGGTAAGACAGCAGCGTGTTCAAAATGTTAATTAATACGAGTTTCTGATGCGTCATCTGAGCGTGAGCTCAGAACAAAACATAAAAACTAGGAACAGGCATATACCTCAAAAAAAGCTCCTCGTCCCCTGCTTTGTACAAGTGAATCACCCAAAACATCCCCAACTCAAATGGTGTGAATTATTCATTTTGTTTATTCATTTTAATATTTTTAAGTACAATATGACATATACGATAAAATCTATATCGACTGTTAAGAAGTTAATTTCCAAAAAAAAAGTTTTTTGGAAAGAAGCTCTCCCTATTGAGTAAAATAAGAATATGTAAAACACAAGTTAGATGTCCTTTAGTATTTCATTTACACCAAATTTGGACTAAACGCTAGGATATTTGGACTAAATACTAGGATATTTGGACTAAACACTAGGATATTTGGACTAAACACTAGGATATTTGGACTAAACACTGGGATATTTGGACTAAACGCTAGGATATTTGGACTAAACGCTAGGATATTTGGACTAAACACTGGGATATTTGGACTAAACACTAGGATATTTGGACTAAACGCTAGGATATTTGGACTAAACACTAGGATATTTGGACTAAACGCTAGGATATTAGGACTAAACGCTAGGATATTTGGACTGAACGCTAGGATATTTGGACTAAACGCCAGGATATTTGGACAAAACACTAGGATATTTGGACTAAACACTAGAATATTTGGACTAAACACTAGGATATTTGGACTAAACACTAGAATATTTGGACTAAACACTAGGACATTTGGACTAAACGCTAGGACATTTGGACTAAACGCTAGGATATTTGGACTAAACGCTAGGATATTTGGACTAAACACTAGGATATTTGGACTAAACGCTAGGATATTTGGACTAAACACTAGGATATTTGGACTAATTTGGACAAACGGTTGAGAAATTATGGCCCAAAAACCTTTGGAGATAAATAATAATAATAATAATAAATTGGACTTATATAGCACCTTTCTAGGAACCCAAGGATGCTTAACAAAGAGGGTGGTCAAATCAAGCCATCAAATAAAGCTCCCCCTAGTGTCTATGTGGGAATAACATTTGAAAATGATCCATGAAATAGTTTTCCGGTTTCAAGTCAACATGATGGTGGCGATGACAAATTGCCCACATTCCACTTGTGTGATGACACCCGAGGAAGAGTTAGATTTTTAAACACACGATTATTATGTGATTTAAGACTATAATAATAATAATAATAATAATACATTTAATTTATAATGCACTTTACATTTGGATCAAATCTCAAAGTGCTACAAAGTCAAAGTAGATAAAAGCATCAATAAAAAATAAAATAATAACTATATAAAAACATGACCAAAAAGCAGCAATGTTAATTAAAGTTATAGGTTCTGCTAAAAAGTAAAGTTATACTATATAACAGTAATAGTTCTACTATATAACACATTTAAATGATTTCCACATAGGCTATCTATGCAATCAGAGGAAATAATAGAAATTGGCTTATAATTCAATATAACACACACACACACACAGGCACACACACACACAAACCCATACGTACGCACACACGCCAGACACGCACGCACGCACGCGCACACACGCACACACACACACACACACCAGCCGAATGCCTGTAGGCTACTTATAATCCCAAATGATTTCCAGCCTCTGTAGTGGCGTTTCAGTGGGCGGAGCATGTAGGAGTGGGTAACAGTCAATCTGTGGGAGTCAATGCTCAGAGAGGGCATCCCTGGGGAACGCAGGAATCAAACATCAGCACTAACTGATCCACTGCTGTCTCTCTTAGCGTCCACACCTGAGTTCTACGCTCCCTTTATAGAATCTATTTCAGTTCTGTTTTGGTCTCCATAAACTCCCTGAGGGAAGTTCTTTTGATTTTTTAGCTGCCATGTTGTCTTGCCAACTACCTTGGAATGTGTGTCTGATGAAGATGTTCTGTGGGAATGGTGACAGTGAAGTACAACGGTAAGGTTTAAAGGCAGCAGACAAACATCGCTTTAACACTGAGGAAGATTAATCCAATACTCACTAAAGGTTTATTCACTGCTCAATCGTCCTTTAACATATTACTAACTTTGACATTTGGTAAAAGGAAGCTGAACTAGATGTTTTGCTGGTGCTTATTTTCTTAAAAAACAGCTTTAGGCTGCATCTGGAGACGATGGCGATGAGAGGTAGAGGAGTGAACCAAAAACAATGACAGGAATGGCAGGATTTTAAATTGAGACACTGGAATGAAAGATGCTAATCCTACTTTGTAGAGCTGAGGAGAGATGAGTGATTATTCTCTGTGGGTTTGTAACTATGAACCACTTCTACATGAGACACAAACATGTTACACTGATTAACCTTAACATTAAAACCACCCATCTAATATTCTGCCTGAGTCGTTTCGTAGTTTATTACATTGTAACAAACTATAAAAATGTGCATAAATCAGTAGATGATGATGTAGATAGTAGATGAGATCTGACTATAGGGCTAAAGTGCTCTAAAGAACAATACAGGCAGCATCGTTGTCTCAATATTCATGACTGCTGTCTCCTCATCTCCGCTCCGCCCCGTCTCCAGCCTGTCACTACGGCCACAAACGCCATGACCTCACACCATAGGCTGTCACCCTGATGTCACTGGAGTGTGACTCCATCTCTCAGTTAAAAGGCTCATTATTTTCAAACTGTTGTTCGACTTCACCCAGAGGCAGACTGGAATCAATTGGTTCGCATTGACATACTTTAGTCTTCATGCCGCAATGCTTCTCTGAACCAGCAGATGGGGAAATCTTTCTCACAACCCCTGGGGGAATGCTGGGAAATACATTTAGTTCTGGAAATTGTTAAGGAAATGATGCTGTCTGGGGGGTATTTCGATTAACTTTAAACCAATGTCATGCCATTTCTTCTCATATAAGGGCTTCTATTCACTTGGTCTGGAAAGTTCAAAAATAATAATGATACAGACTGGCAGGCTGTTACTATATTTATTTAGCACAGTGCTGTGTTCCTTCCCGGAGGTTCAGTGTGAATTTGCATGGATCTGTTGAGAATATAAAGCAGGGGCATCCACACTGCTGAGTCCTCACAGCTCTCTGTCCCTGGGCTGTCTTCAACATGGGATGACAATTACCTGATACAGTAAGACGTAGATAAATTATCCAAAAGAGAAAGCGCTGAGTGAACGTAACAGAGCCTCAGAGAGGCAGCCAAACAGCTGTCATCCACACGGGCCTCCAGCTGACGGGTCCTGCCACATACTGAGACGACAGCTGACACGCTGAAAGGGAGTCACTCTGTGCAGAATGCCTGACACGCGGCATGACACACATGCACATACAGTGGTTGTAACGTCCTCGCCTCACAGGACCCTGACTGCACGCCTCTGCTGACTGTCACTTGTTGTTAGAGATGGAGCAGGTGGACACAGCTGTCAGGGTTCATGGCGCTCGATCGGAGGATGATTTGTAGTCATACATCATACATGAATAGATTAAGATCATAAAACATGAAAGAGGGCCAGCTCTATGCATGACCGACCTTTCAATGGTCTCTGCTTCTGCACGCCTCCTGTGTGTGTGTGATTATCCACATGTTAGAATCCAACGTTTGTTTTTTCTCTTGCTTATATCCTTAGACGTCGTTATACCAAATACAAAACTTGAAACTAACCAGCATAGGTTTGGTTCAAATACCCGAAATGTCCCAATACCCTGTGATATACAAGCAATCCCCCTGACTGAACTCCTCAAATTGAATATAAAGTTATGTCCACGGTATTTTTTTGTGAAAAAACTCCCCCTAGTGAGTGAGATATGGACTACTAGAGTAAAATAATATAATCCACATTTGAACTAATTCAGACCTAGGGATAGGAAGGTTTGTCTGAAAACAGTGTTTTTTTCGTAACAAAGCTCCCCCTAGTGAGTAAAATATGAACAGTTAGAGCAAAAAACAATACATACAAGATCGATCTCCTCGAGTTGATTCATATGCAACAAATTCGGACTAAATCGGACCAACGCTTGAAAAAGTATGTCCCGAGGAAGTTTAGAAATAAAGCTCTCTCTCGTGTTTGAAATATACAACTGACCGCTCCCAGAATAATCCAGTTCTTCCTCGCGTTAAGGTCTATATGGGTATAAAATTTGAAAATGGTCCATGAAATAGTTTTTGTGTTATCGCGTTACCACGAAGGCTCCGCGGCGGACGCGGCGACAATAATGATTCCGCAACATCCCAAGACTTTTCGGGGACCTAAAAACGTCTAGCCCCTTCAGATTTGACCACCTCGCAAGTAAGTAAGAGGCTGCAGTTCCTCAAATCTTGACAGAAAGTGGCACGGCATCTGTTTAAGGAACCACGAGTGAATAGCGAGACAGAAAAGGTTTTTGTGTGTGTTTAGACCGTACAGTCAAGTCCAGCTTAGTGTGTCCAGGCAGGGGGTGGTAAGAAGAAAAGGAGGCAGGGAAAGAGGCAAAGTCCCTGGGGCTTCAGGCTGCCACCATCCTCCTACTGGCTTGCTTATTGGGTCTCAGAGTTTAGGGCTCAGGGGTTGAATGGGGGCCACTGGCCGTGATAACATGTGCGGGTATCCAGCAGATGCCGTGAAGAGGAGAAGGTCATAGAGGGGAAGTGCGTTGGGGGCAGAGGCCGCTGTGTTAGCCAGCAGCCCCACTCTCTGTGCCACGACTAAATGTTGCCCCGAGGGATTGTGGGTGCACAGAATCTGCAAGACTTTTATGAGAAGGAGCACAAAGAGTCTCTGTCATCAGCTTTCCATATTATAGCCAAGAAGTGGAAATATGAATGGCCACTCTTGACATCTCCACAGGCGTCCAAATGAAACAAAGAGGAAGCTAGGGGGATAAATCAGGGGAGGTGGGAGGGGAGGGGACTAGTCAGGGGCTATAATGAGCCTTGAGGCGAAGAAGTGGGTTAGATTAAGGCATGGAAAAAAAAACAAAAAACGGAATCATTTTAATTTGTTTGGCTTTCATCACGAAAAAAGAGATCAAATATGACAAGTGATAAAATTCAGGATCAAAAGGATGTTTAAAAAGATGTTTATATTTTATGACATTGATACTGTAAATGATCCGTCGAGTCATGATAGTTCGTACTGAGGGTCTCTCTGTGAGGCGGAACCTAGACCCAGTAGTGCCGGTGAGAGTTGGTGATGGTCATGTGATCGGTGATCTTTGTGTTTGTGTGTTTGTAAAGTGGAAAACTAAAAAAAACCTTTGAATGTATTTAAATGAAATGTTGTGGAATGGTGAGTTCAGGGGAGGGGATCAGGAAACCTATCCTGAAGGCACTATGGATGCTTCTATGGCGACGCCATGACCTCACCCTGTCTGCGTCTGATTGGCTTGTTTCTCAAGATTTTCAAGTATTGAAAGTTCTTTCAATTAGACCCTTATAATTTACCTTCAGCGTTTAATTAGGTTGAAGGCTCATATTTGAATTGACTGCATTTTATTTGAAATAGCCTGAACAGCTTTGGAGGTTGCTTCTAGACGTTCTCACATGCAGAATCCAGCAGCTGTTGGTGAACGGTCGTACGTCCAGTACCAGAGTTTCAAATACGGATTTAGGTTCATATCCTGTCACCTTTACTTTATATTAAATACGCTGATGGCTGCAGAACACCTGGGGGAGGTAGCATAATGAAGGTGTTCAAATTGTGGTCTCATATAAGTATTCAAGCACTTAAGTCTGATGTAAACACAGAGTCGATAGTCAAAGGTGGTAGAATCGGTGGTCTGTGAAGAACAATGGAACTAAGTGGTATCCTCAGCGTTTGCTTCAAGACCATTAGAGTTCAGCGGAGGGACTCGTGTTGCCGCTTGGAGAAACATGTGGCAGAGAAAGCGAAAAAGAATCACCAGCCAATCAGATCATGTTCTTCGGGCTGAGTTTTCTCCGATGCCCCTCAGGCCCGACGTTATAATGGGCCCATGAGCAGAACAAATTATTATTCCCAAGTCCTTCATTCCTTCTGCTATTAGGCTGTGAAGTGCAGACAGGCTAGACTCATTTTCATTTCAAATTTTACTGATTTTAAACGACTTTAATTGTTGTATCTAGTCCATCATACTGATCCCCGACATTTGACTCGTCTGTTGAGGTTGACTGGCTCTTGGGAACAATTAAGTTCCCTAGCCCCTAACCCTAAGCCCCGAACTCAACGATGAGTTTAAACATTGCATCATCGTTGAAATGGCACTGTTTCCGTTTGATTACCCCTCATTCATTATCTCAGTTTTGTATGTTTATTCTAAGCTTATTGCTCATTTTTATTATAAAATGATATGTAAGCGTCATTTTCACTGTTGCCACCGCATCCAGGGAACCTTCGTGTTAAAGCAATAACTGTTTCATTAGACACACTCGCAAGGAAGAAGGATTGATTTTGGGAAAGGTCGGTTGTTTTATCACCAAAAGTTTTTGGGCCATAATTTCTGTCCTTAATCGATTTTGCCAAATTTTTTGTATATGATTTGACTCGAGGAGATCCATCTTTTATATATCATGTTTTACTCTATGACAGGATATGAAAACTAGTATTAGCATGATGGGACTCAGAAATGACGGTGGAGACGGTACATTCAATACAATGTTCTCCATCATAAACTGGTGGGACTCTGATATTTGAGCACAGCTGACGACTGTACGATCTGATGATGGGGTCTCATCCCCAAAGCTGTGACGACCCATCCTGATGGGGAACTATGATTTCTGAATCAGGCTTCAAGGCGAAATGACCAAAGTGGATTACTTACAAAACGATGCGGCAATTACTAAACCCACAAGGCAATAAAACAAAAATAAAAAAAATTATAGGATATTCCATGTTTCAAAAATACATGTAAGTAATCGTATTATTAATTTATATACGTGGGAAGTTGGCTGATACAATAGCTAGCCAGCTAAAATAGTACATTTACATATCACTGAACACAGGTGAGGGTCTAAAACCATTGTGCAGTGGTAACACACAGTTATTTTTATTACGTTTAGATTATGCATAGTAATGAGACCCTCTGGCTCATCAATTATAACTCTGGATGATAATTTTCTCAATCCAATTTATAATCTAATTACAGCCGTTACAAAACCTTCTGTGGGCCAACTATAGGTCTAAGAAATTCCTACCGACCCAGATACTATAAATCAAAAACTGCACTCAAACATCATTTTGAATGATAAAAAATAGTTTGAAACCTGTCAGCATGAGGGAAACCCCTACTTTTATTCTTGTATAAATACAAAAGCTCTTGATAGCAGCAGCTGTCAAGAGATTTCTAAAGGTGGAAGTCAAACAAGTACTTAATCAGGTGGTTTGTTTAGCATTATTACAATGCATCCGCTCTGCCGCTGGTGAATAATGTAGATTAGAGATAAAAGCGATTCATTTATATGAAGTCAAAGATTCATTTCCAACAGTGCTGATACCAGTCGATTCCTGGAACATTGACTTTTTCCTGCTTCAAGCTGTTGTTCGGCCTCAAATCCACAAAACCATCAACCTGTAGTCTTAATCGATACTTCAGTGATTACAACACCATCATATGCTGAAACCACTGGCTGTATCTCAGTGGTTAGAGCGGCCGTCTCCCGATCAGAAGATCAGCATGTCAGCAGATTGAGCACAGCAGTCTGCATGTGGTAGGGTCTTTGAGCAAGACCCTAACCCCCAATTTGCTCCCCGGGCGCCTCAAAAGGCTCCCTACTGCTCCTCGGGGCAAGGTTAAATGCAGAGAACCAATTATAACATGTCGTTACACTTGTATTATTGTATGTGACAAAAATAAAAGCGTCATTCTTTTAATACTGCAGATTGAAAACTTTTCATTTTGTGTTTTGATACTTAATTGTTGCAAAAGACGCCACATTAGAATATATGGATGTTTTAACTGTATAAGTGTCCTCATTCTCATTTTGTCCAAACTAAAATGGAAAAAAGAACCAAACAAGTTAAGTGTTTTTAGACAGAAACTAAAAATAATCTCAATGTATACCAAAATAAATGGGATTGTGATTTTGTTAAAAAAAATAAATAATGATGCAATAATACAGTAGCTACATATTAAAAGTAAAATTGTTGCTTTGCGTTCGTTGATTACTAATAATGATTTTTGCTTTTTTTTTATACTAGCGGCAGCTTTACTGTAGTTTAAGAGCATCTGAATCCGGATCATCGCTACCAGCATGCGGGGCGAGAAAGCCGTATGTGAAGAGAGCTGGGGATGCCAGTAATTTCATTTTTATCTATAACCAGTTATCTGAATGGTAAAATAAATGAGAAGGGCTTTGGGGCTATTAAAGTTAGAATATAGACCAGTCTATGGATGTATGTGTTACTTAGGTTTTTGCTGTGGATGTCAGTTAAGTGTCATTTCTGTTTAATGTTGTGGTTGACTGTTTATTTTGTTAACAGATGTCATGTGGTTGGTCTTCATGAGGGTCTCTCTCTCTCTGTGGTTAGTTTGGGTCGGGGCGGGAGTATCGTTTAACACAGGGGGTCATTAAGAGCGGGGCACGATGTCAACCACACTGAAAAACAAATCTGCTTCAGTTGTCTTCTTATAAGTTTAGGCTTTGTCAAATCAAAAAAAAAAAATGACAGTGACTAAATGTAATAGTTCAGATTTTTAGGTTTTAAAGCAAATTCTTTTTTCTTGAGGAAGGAAGTGTTTCTTACTTGAAGGCTATGCATTGAATGAAGATCAACCTTTTCATGCATTCATTATTTAAAAAAAATCAGCGGCAATATTTTTATAACATATTTTACTTTTAGGGACATGTAAATTTGTGATGTATTTCTCGGTGTATGAATATTAACCCTTCAATGCATTAATTATTCTTAAAAAACACAGCAATATTTGTGTAACATATACTATTTTAGATTAAAGGACTTGCAAACTGAGGGTTTCGTTTGCAGGGTATTAATATTAACACTTTTCCCTGATTATTAAAAAAAAAGAAAACATATAACATATAACATATTTTACTTTTAAGGACATGCCAAGTGGTTATTTCTTTTGCAGTGTATGGATATTAACCATTCCATGCTTTCATTATTTAAAAAAAACTCTGAGCAATATTTGTATAACATATTATATTTAATTAAAAGTATTGCAAAGTGATGATTCCTTTCTTTTTTTTTTAAATTTTCATAGTTTTGAGCAAGATATATACGTGTCCTCCAGTGTAGACATCACGCACCCCTTCCATGGATGAATTATGGCTATGACCTGTATGACCTGTATTACCTTTGGACCAATGGGGACAGCCAGAAGTTGCAGTTTAATTTCGATCATTTATTCTGCTCTCCCATAACGTTAGTGTTCACGTTGACGGTTCTTCAAATGAGGGACAAAGGCTTCCAGGGGCAGTCGGAATGTTTACTGCCTCTCAACAATGATCAAATATAATTAGCATCTGGTCTGTTAGCTTAATGCTAACATATAATGGGATATGCCTTAAACATGCTAACAGGGTTAAACATGCTAACAGGACAGCGTGACTATAATCAAACAATAAACAAGGATGTACAAATTAACTTAACATTTATTTGTCACTTAAACTTGAGAGAGTGTTTGTTAATGATACGCTGCTCTGAATATTACTTTTAATAATAAAGAGAGATGAACTGCAGAGGCCCTTTAGAAAAAACAAATGTGCACAATTTATAATTATTTATTCAATTATTTTTTCTTTTACCCTAACATAAAATACTTTTAGGTCATGTCAACAGTTTTTTATTTTGAAATATGAAATACATTTAGTGTAAAACTTTTGTTTTGAGTGTTGATTCATTAACAAATGGAAATTCATTTTGATATGTAAATAGTCTTTAATTTGTTTTTATTTATTCATGTTGAAATAAGACATTTAGAGTAATTACTCTTTCGCAAATGGTAATTCATCTTCACTTGTAAATTGCTATTTATGTTGACCTTAGATAGAAGATGGTTATTCATTTGTAATAAATGGAGGTAGTGATAAGCTTATTAGTGGGCCCATCCGTCACACGCTGTGCTGCGCCGCCCACCGCCGCAAGTGATTTCTCCTCCTGTGGGAAACACTGCATGTTTTTAACATTTTAAACAGAACATTACACAACACATGGATTTCCTCCAGCATAACCAGCCACTGGTCTCGTTACAGACACAGTATTATCTCTCCTCCCAGTGCGCCTGACACCTGTTACAACAACCAACTACCGCCCCCATATCAGCTTTCTATCAGGGTCCCGTTCACGGTATCAAGAACACTGACGTCATCGGCTTCTGCCCACTGGACCAATCTCGCATAGAGACGCCTTCAGTGTTGGTGGATGTGATGTTGCTGTGATCAACCCAGCTCTGAGAGAGATTTATGGAGCAGCAGAATGGGTTAAAGGGTCCTCACACAATCATACAGGAAAAACGCAACCATTTCAAAATGAAGTTGTGACACGATGCAACCTTGCAAAAACCTCTGGATCAAAGTCTGCTTGTTCTACATGGCCTCCTCATTATTATGACGACCCACATGTACATCTTCCCTCCGTGTTCCTGCTAACATGCAGTCTTTCTTTACAACCTACTGTCCCTGTCACACAGCTCTGTCTCAGCGGAGCAGCGGGGCGCTCGGTTTCGGTCCACGGGGCAGGTGATAATGACTTCCCTCCCTTCCCTGCTTCTCCTCCTCCTCCTCCTCGTCCTAATCCCGGCCTGCAGTGGTGAAGGTGACTGCAGCAGTACGATTTCTTTCTTTCTAAATTGCAGGCTATACGTCTTCGAGGGTGAGAGGGTGTACGTGCGAGTATCGGTCCAGGTTGGGGTGTTTCTTTCCAGCACTAAACCCAGTAAAGGAGAAGGCTCATATAACACTCTATTAACGATGAAGGTAAAGCTCCTAAAAAGGGTGAGAACCTCTACGGCCCCAGTTTCTGTTTCTGGCCACACTGCACCCTAATGACACCCACTGCACAAACCTACTGACAATGCAACCGAAACAAAATGAAGTCGTTCAGGCAATCTAGCACATCCACGCAACAGGAAATTACTCTGTGGGGGGTTGTGAGACGGAGAATCACACATTCAAACATCACTCCGGCGGTTTTTTCCCTACGATTCCTCCATGCCCGCTGGCACCAAACTCACAACACTCACATCTGAAATACTCACACGGGGTTTTGAGCATTGAGAACTATCGATCACTGTGTATCTGAGGCTTTGGGGCACGTCTGCTGTGTGAGCGCGGTTGATTTTTTTCCCAGGCTTAACACCATGCACCTCTCTACGTGAACCCGAGAAGGTAATAATAGCCGCCGAGGCCCTTTCTGGTCCACCCCTCCTCCTTTACCCTGCAAACCTTTTCTGACAATTTCACCGCATTGGGAGTCTCATTCTGGTCATTACCATCCAGGCTCTCAACACCCCATCAACATCATCACCTCGCGGCCCTCCTGGTGAGCGTGGTGCGGTGTGTACTTAAGAGGAAAATAGGAAAAAATGGAGAGTGATAACACAGGACGGATAGATAGACGGAACGGGAAAACCAGCAGCATAATTAAATGGAAGAGCTCCCGCTCCCTTTTTCTTTCTCTTTTTTTTCCAAAACCTCCTCGGCGAGCCAATGGCAGCACGGAGAGCAAGGCGGTCCAGGGCTTTGCTTTGTTCTTATTTTCATTTTCTCAGCCTCACAGCAATCACACCCCAATCTGAGAGACACAAGGGGAGGAAGAGGAGGAGGGATAATATAAACAAAACAGGGCTGCTCTGCCTTGGCGTCTCCCACTGAATAGATCTGCTGGGTTCAAGGCTGTCTCCACTGCCTGAGGTTGAGGATGACCCTCCCAGGAGTCAGGTGCTCCGCTGTTCCGATGTGGTAGCAGATCTACATTTCTACGCCCACCTTGGCACTTTCACACCGTTTTTTTTATACGCTTGAATCCTGGGAGTTTCCATAAATCCAAATATAGTGGAAAAATAAAGCTTGTACAAGCTGCTGGCCTTTGTGTTGAGGGAAAAGCGTGCATGCTGGCACGCCGATTACAAGCCACCATTGTTTTGTATTTTTTAGCTGTACCTCATAGTTAAAGGTGCGCCCATCGATCAGGCAACCGAATTATTTTGATATAATTGATCACCGACGGCAGTCTCAGCATGGCCGATTTTATTCCGGCCACACGAATGTGACACACACACACACACACGCACACCAAGCCTGAGCTAATAAGGCTACAAACTTCTCACCGGCTTGGATATCCTCCACCGTGAATGAAGAAAACACAAAGCTTGCAATTTGTAAGACCAGTAAAACCAAAACAAGCTGCGGAGGAACAACCCTGAAAATGTTTGGGACAATGAACTTGATCAGACACTAAGAACTAAATTACTCCGAGGAACAAACCAAGTTTCTATGATGAACTGATGGACCCCCAGTGCAACCCTGATTACACAGCTGAACAAAAAGGCTACGTATTTAAAATTTTGAAGATTCTGTCCTCCGTTCATTCATCCTGTTCAGTGTGGAGGGGCTGGAACCAACAGTGGGTGAGAGGCACATACACAAAAGTCAACCATTCACACTTATGTGCAATTTAGAGTCGACAATTCCCCTGTACTGCATGTTTTTGGACTGTAGGAGGAAGCTGGAGTACCTGGAAAGAACCGACAGAAACAAGGGGCGAACTCTGCACAGAAAGGCTTTAAGGTGATCAGAGCTGGATTTGAACCTGCCACACCTTCTTCTTGTCATATCAAATAAAGCCTTTAAAAATGGAGCTTTCTGTCCCTTTATATCATTAAAAGACTTGTTTTCACTGTCCGTAAATGAAGATGTACGACCAACCCAATGAGTCAGCTAATTTGGGTCGGTTGTTATACTGGCATATAACCATGCACTGTTTGAGACGTGATTAATTTCCCGGTTAGATTCCCCAGGGCCGGGGGCTTTCACTCCAGTGTGCTCGGGTCAATAGCTACTCGTGCGCAGCAGTAACCCTTATTTCCATCCTTGTGTCCATTCTTTACATTATTTATGAGGAGGTGGGTTTGGTAACGGCGTTTTGAGGGGAATTTGTCAAAAAACTGGCAAGTGTCTGTCCTTAAACGGATCGCAGCTTGTTTTAAAAGAGTCTCTTTCAGCTAAACGATATGGAACCCAGCTCCCAGAGGAATTATCAGCCAGCTGAGAGCCGCCCTCCAGGGTTGATTTAGAGTTTTGTGCTCTACTGTAAATAAAATGTAACACACAAATCAACCCTTAATATCAATATACGCTACAGCTCCACATAAAAGAACCGAATCCTTCAACATCAAACAAAACGCTATAGTATTTATCTCCCGTAAGAACTCGCTGCATGTGGCCTTATTTGTCCAAGTCGTAAATTTCTGTATCACACAATAGGCACAGACAATGTCTTTGTTTCACACGAAAAACTGAAGGCCAGACTCTTTGTTTTTATTAAGGATTTCCTGTCTGACGGGACAAAGAGGACATGAAACAAGGACGAGATGCGGCATCTGACCACCATGGGATCACAGCCAACGAGGAGCAGATTCCTGTTGACATAACTTTCAGTGTGAAAGGTGAGATTATGTTCCGGAAGGCATTATGAGCACACAGGACATTGATAGCTTTAATGCTTATACTTTATGGACTAAGTCTTTAACCATACTCAACAAGCAAGTCCCCAGTCTCTTCACTCCTGTCCCCTCTAGACTGCGGTACCGAATTGATTTTCTGTGCTAAGCCTATAGATTACTGTTGACCCACAAATGCATTAACTAGAGAGGAGTCCAACGTCTGACCCCGATTTAGGCGTCAAGCCGCAAGGCAGTTTACACCAATGCATAACATAACATCTATCAAACGTGCAGCTGAGCGCTAACGGATCTAGGGTCCCCTGTCAAAGACTGATGTGACATCATTAGCTTGGATTTTCTCCAGTTAAGAACAGTAATGGGTGCTAACGTGGCATTTATACCACACTTGACTAACAGCGCACAGTTCACTGATCTCTACCTGTGCAAGTATCACCGCGGATCATTTGCATCACTTTTTGGAGTAAAGAGAAGCCGCAAATATATAAGAATGATATATATACAGTGTCAGTGAGGCTTATTCCGGGGCGTGACCGTCATGTACATACGGCCAGAAACATCTCACCAGCTACAAAATTTGCAATTTGTAAAACCGGTTTGGTCAAATTAAGAGAGGGTGGAACAACCCCGAAAACGTTCAGGACAACAAACTCAATCATTCATTCGTTATCCGTAACCGCTTGTCCCATAAAGGAGCCTATCCCGGCTGACGCGGTAATGACACAGGGGGTAAACCCAGGACGAGTCGCCGGTTCATCACAGGGTCGACACACAGAGACAGACAACCAATCATGCTCACATTCACCCCTACAGGCAATTTAGAGTTGGCAATTTTCATGTTGCATGCTTTTGGAAACTCCGCACAGACAGGAGACGGAGATGGATTTGAACCCGAGGAATTTACAAAGTTTCAAGAAGCTAACGTTGGCAGCGCAGCGAAAGCTGGAAAGAGCAGAGAGACAGCCGCAAGCCCGCTGTGTGCTGTAGACCGGTATCGGTCCGTCAGACTTTATAAAAATTGGAACTCGGTCAAGAAAATTGCAATCGGTGCACCTCAAATAATAACAACGATGTAAACAATGTTTCTGTCACTATCGACCATAACTTAAGTTAACACAAAACTGTAAAATCACTGTATGAATGTTCGCGTGACTGGGTGAATGCTGGCTGGTGTTGTAAAAGCACTTGGAGTGGTCGAGCAGACTAGAAAAAGTCTGTCTTACTATAACAGTACAGTCCATTTAACCATTTATTGTGGATAAAGGTGGAGACAGACAGCTCTGATAATCTTCCTCCAGTTCTTCATCGCTGCCCTACTTAAATCCAGACGCGAGACACTAGGAGAATCTCAACCTCGACTTCACTGTCAAGACTTTCTCGCTTAAGCTGAAAATATTCAACTCCTGCAAATTCTATGACTAGTAGCGTAAGTAACATGCCGCTCAGCTAGACTTCACTTAAACTCTACTCTTCTACTCTACTCCTCACATTGCATTGACTTTAATATATAATCACACCGCACAAATGCTTTTGTTGCATTCAATGACAACGCAGCCTTACGCTCTTGTTGTTGGAAACATGCAGCCGACCTTTCCCAAAATCCACTTCTTCCTCACAATAAGGTCTATGAAGATATAAAATTTGAAAATGATCCTTTAGATAGTTTTTGAGTTGTTGCGAAGGATCTGGGGGCCAGTTCCGTTATTTTGGGGATATAAGTAGGCGTGTGACGATCTGACAACATGTCTAATCCACAACTGGGAGATTTGAAGAGCAGCTAGCTGTACTTAGTAGCTAAGGGTCTAGTCCCTAGAAAATGACACCGCTAGGCGTATACTCTTGTGTATGTATGTAAAATGTCCTACTAGATGCTGCTGCTGCTGTGTTAGAAGTAAAGCCTCGTCACATTTGTTCAAACAGCGCTTGTGAACAATTTGTTGACATGTCAAAAAATAATCATTTACCTAACCTGTTACATGATGGTTGAATTCTGAGCTGCTTATCTTGCAATTCCAATATTTCAAAGTTTTGAATCAGCTTCATGCTCTGCATTTTGATTTGGCAAACAGGTTTTGCAACGGAGGCCCTTCCTGACACGACCCTCCACATTTATCCGGGCTTTGGACCGACACAAGAAGGATTGTAGCCTTTTTGTGGCTGGGTTTGTCTTATGAATCCTCTAGTTCTAAATTACATATGCGCAAATCAGCCACAACATTACAAACCAGTATGACGTAGCTGGTTGATACATGTTTTTTTTTCTGTAAATCATAATTCTGAAAAAACTGCATATCCACCAGTCACTACAGATTTTTCTTTTTATATCTAAGTTGTCTTTGTTAACTCAAACTGGGAATGTCTCATGAAAGAAAAACCTGGACTGACTTTTGACCAGACCCAGTCTAGCAGGAACTAGATTTCTACCACAAGAGTTGAATTGTACAAACCTGTACAACAGAGTATCACATTGCCTAACTGACAAAAGCTGCCAATCAAATCCCCGTGGTGAGACATTATGAAGACGTGTGGGAAAGAAAAAGGAAAACGCTGATGAACACCTTTTTTAACGAAAACAGACTCCGAGGAGAGGTGGGAACACAACGTCGGCTCAGGTCACACTAGTTTGACTGAATGTGGCGTTTTATCTTGTTTACCTTTCTGAGGCAGCCTTGTATGGATAAGGTTGTTAATGGACTCTGATTGGCTAATAAGTCCCAAGCAGAGCTGAGCGGTGGCTTGGAAATATTCTGAGACTGGAAATAGCTTTATTGAATTGGAAGTGCTGACCCCATTAAAAGCAGCTGAACATCCTAGACTAAAGTCAACACAAAGCAGCGCTGCCTTTGCAATTTGTCTATGTGAGTGCCAGTGAGAGAGAGAGAGAGAGAGAGAGAGAGAGAGAGAGAGAGAGAGCACATGTTGCTCTCATGAGGCACAAACCCATCCTGTGCTTTTGTTCTGAATCACACACACACCACCTGACTCTTGTGTTTCCTCATGGAATACCTGATGTTCGTATAATGCATAATAATAAATTTAAAAAAAGTACGGCACTTCATGATATATTTCTTGGTTTCTGTATGAAAACATTCATCCTGTTTTTTAACCAACCCCAAAACCACACATGACCCGTACAGGATATCATATGCCTGCCTCCCCATTGTTTTGTTATGTCCAGGAAACAGGATATTCACACAGAGGGAAGCAGACCAACTGACCAGAGGTACAACATAAAGGGTTTTTTTGTTCCAAAAAAAGTACATGACCAGGCAATTTTCTCGCACCCTTTCAGTTTAAGGCACTTCACAGGTAACACACAGGTAATCTGCTTCCAGGGTTTCCAAGCTGCACTAATAGCCCTCTATAAATTCAACACAAGAACTCATGTTGACATGTCAACAACCCAACACTCAGCTGACATTCAGGCAATAGAAGTGTGAATGGATCCTTACTCACATCCAGATATTGAGTTGATGTTGTGAACAAAAAAACGCAAAATACATTTTCTAGACAACAATAGCGCAGCAAGGAAAATTTAATTGTCACAAATATCAGAGAGTGTTTTCTAGATTTTTAATTAAAGTACAAAAAGTGAAAGGGAAATGAATAACAATAAAACAAAAGCGTTCAGCAGCCAAAAAGGCGCAGGTGCTCAAACACGCCGGATATTGTTTATATTATAAGATGATGAGGATTTAAGTGTTAAATTGTAATATCTGTGTGTAAATACGACGTTTCCCACCTTATGTCTTTTGTTGTGAGGCGATCGCTCCCACTTTATTGTCTGCTCACAGCGCCTCAGTCGCACCGGTCTCCAAATAAATCCAGCTCTCGCGCCCACCGCAGCTTTTCACAATAAGAGAGCAGTTAGGACACGCGGGTTTCTGAGGAGTCAAGACACGCATCGGGTTGAAAAGTCCAGGATCGGAGGCTGCTGCCTGTCTCTCATGGTTGCGGGCTCGTCTCCCGCAGTCCACGCAGTCAGTCCCCTCCATTCACACTCCCCGCCTCCTCCCCTCTCCTCTCCTCTCCTCTCCTCCACCTCTCGTGATGGGACATACGAATGGGCCTCTGCTGCTTCCTCAGCGCGCGCCTTTTGGCCAATGGAGGAGCGCTCTCTGCTGCGTGAACGCACCACTGACTGTGGTTTCATTTTTCTGTTTCAGTCCTAAACGCACTGGTTGGAGTTCTTTTCTTTTTTTCTTTTTAGCTGCAGAAGAAGATTATGGCAATTAATTTATTCTTTTTTTGTTTGTTTTAAATGCAGAATCTATTTTTAGAATTCTGACTTCTCAAAAATACGACTTTAATCTCAGAAGAGGGCTACGTGATGTTTTTTTTCTTTAAATTCTGTTTATAAAGACAGAAGTCGGAAAGTAGAGTCAGAATTCTGAGACAGAAGTCAGAGTTAAAAGAAAAAAAATATCACATAGCCATAGCTATATGGTCCTTATCCTCTTTCGTATAAAGCACTTACATTTTAGATGGAAGAAAACATATTTTGTAGAAAAAACACTATAATTAAATTTAAAAAAAAGTATTCTGTGCTCACTTTAAAAATTAGAAAATTTAAAAAAATGGTATCTCTATCCCAAACCTACAAACCCGATCTTAGCACCAAAGGCGGTGATGAAGAACTTCTTTTCATTGCTGCCAATGTAATGTACATATACCTGAAAAGTCTACTTAATCCATAAAGAAACCATGGTGATACAAGTGTTACATGCCATTTAAATGCTATACAAAGTTACTACCTCATCTTAAATTCATAAAGTGTTCAATTTCAACTCGTTTTTTGTGGATACTAAATGTGAAAATTTCAATACCTTTAACCATCCTAAAGCTGAACTAGCATGTCCTACATTACTTCTGACCGGTTCTGCTTACATATTTTGAACAGTTGATATGAAAAATACTTAATTCTATTCATGTTGCAGTGTTAATAGTCAGCAAAGTTACAATTTTGATATATGCTGTGGAATTGCAAATGAGAAAAAAGCAAATCTGTGACAAAAAGAAGACAGTCTCACTGATTTGTTTTCAAAATATTAATAATAAATAATAATACAGTTGGGTTCTTTGGGGCTTTTAATTCATATATATATATTAATAGCCCTATATGACATCTACATGAGATATAATTGCAACCAAACATAATGTAATTATGTATTTTCTATAATTTCATGAATGTATTATATTTTCCTGGCTATAGAGGGAAAAACTCCACCAATGTGGATGGATCGTATCTTTTATCATGTGGGGGAGGGAGAGCAAAACGAAAAGCTCCAAAGTTAAAGAGTGCTTAGAAAATGTCAGAATGTTTGTTTTGAAATCTTCTGCAGAACAGCTGATAGCAGCACGGTGCCTCGTTGGTCAACAGTTGCTGACATTAAGAAGATTCAACAGATTAGTTGCATTTTCATGCACCTGGAAAAACAGAATCAATGTTTTGGGAAGTTTGTGTCTGCTTTGAACAGCAAATTAAACTCATTATAGTTTGCCTACAGATGTATTTTAATAGGCGATGCTTTTATTTTATTTTATTTGTGTAATCAATTAAATCCTTACCTGAGATATGGATCAATTTTCTGGAATAAAATAATATAACTTTGTATGCAGCATAGTGTTTGAAATAGATTCTGCTACGGTCAGTAATATTACACTCTAAAAACAAATGATCCGGCCCCACAAAGAAATATAATAGTATATTATATAATAACACAACCGTTGGCAACAATCTTCAGTCATCACAACTTCTAAAGAAATTATTTCAACCAACAAACTATAGTGCGTTATATATATGTAATGCAATGAAAGCAATGAAAGGAATGTTTAGTCAATTTCTTAAGTTGTTTACTTATTAAATACAAATACTGTGACTAATCCTCCCACTTAGAATATTATTTGGTTGAGTAGAGTATATAAGATGAAATCCATTGAAGAGCTAGAAAGCATCAGAGAGGGCAAACCTCTGCCACAGCTCTTTCTTTCTTTCTCTCGCTCTCTCTATCGATCTCTCTCTCTCTCTCTCTCTCTATTGCTCTATCACTCTCTATCACTATCTCTCTCTATCTCTCTATCGCTCTATCGTTCTATCATTCTCTATCGATCTATCGCTCTGTCTGTCTTTTTCTGACAAGTCTATCTATCTATCTATCGATCGATCTATCTATCGATCGATCGATCTATCTATCTATCTATCTATCTATCTATCTATCTATCCATCCATCCATCCATCCATCCATCCATCCATCCATCATAACATTGTGGAGGTGTGGCAGATTTTCCAGTGATCCTCTCTGAGGGGAAGGAAAGGAGTGTCTCACTCTCTGCTGTGTCCTGATGACAGGCTGAACAATGGAGGAGAGCAGTAATGAAACGTACAGCAGACACAGCAGCATGGAAACATATTCACTTTATTCTGACCAGTTGATCCTGATGTCAGGGCGGTGACACTTCCTCAGCTTTCTCAGCTTGGCATACACACCGAGGAATCAAGGATGAAGAAAACTGAATAAAACCAGAAAGCATTCATCTCTGAGTGAAGGCTCTGTATTTTATTGAAAAAAAAACCCAAAAATGTTTTCTTCCAAATCTAAATGAGTCACACCAGGGACCGCCCCCACCCCCTCCCCATTTGTGAGGATTTCTGAGAGCCAGTGATTAGGCTCACTCCAGTGCCATGTGTTCACCAAGTACCCCCCCCCCCAACACCCCCCAAATCTCTGCTTGGCCTCTGCTTCCCCTGAGATTAGCTCTGTAGCTATTGTTCTGATGACACTGGCTATAAGCTCTGCCCTCATTACGATCATACCAGAAACAGTACCGCATTATTACCATAATCATTAACTAATCCCAAGCTACGTTTGTTCTGGGAATTGATATCTACTGCATAGAGAAAACATGTTAAAAATATAAAATAAATAGATTTAAAAAATCAAACATTTATCTGCCTGATGTGGTTGAAATTGAAGAAAATGTCATTTCTTATCGGAAGAAAAAATGAATAAAAAACCATGATGACTGTTGCATGGATGAGGATTACGTATCTCTCGTCCTGCAGATGTTAACATGGAGAAGTCTGCCCTCCTCAGAGCGCCCCCTGATTCACACATTGGCCCTTTGTCAATGTGCATCCTCTCTTCTGAGTCTTCAGTTGCAGATTGCCTCCAACCCCCTCCAGAATAGATTAACTATGGCCCCCCCTACCATCAGCCTTGACCTTGATGCACCACTAATGTCGTCTTTTGTTCTTTGACAGACATCAATGCTTGCCGACTTTGGTGCATTCAATCTTATGCACTGGTGAGCGGCTGCACAGATAAACAAAGAACGGATGACAATAAGCAGCATCAACAATAAGTGAGCGCTGACCCTACGTTGCCTCCATCCTCTCATATCCATCCAAGCAGGTCAGCTTTGGGGCTACTGGTCTTGTGCCACCAGTCTCCATTCTTTTGAAACCTTGGTCATTTCAGCGTGTCTTTAGTATTTTCCAGGTCATGGTGAATGAATGAAGTGGTTCTGTACTGTACTGTCTCACCCCTCCCCCATGTTCCTGGTTAAAAAGTTACGACTTTTTTCTTTCAAAACTATGCAAAGGAATATGTCATCGGGGTTCAGCCCACAAACATGCACATTAAAAAAGTGAAAAAATAGTTATTGCGTATGAATGAGTGATAATACAGGTCCTTCCTCACTGCTGCTCTTCATCTTTACAGCAGAGGTAGACTCCCCTTATGAATCTTCCACATCTTCCCAACGGCTTTACAAAACACAATATTATGACAATTGTGCAATAATCTGTGAATACACGAGAGCATCTAACTACAAAAGTGTTGTGGCTATTCTCTATGACAGCTGCAAATGATGTTCAATTATGTTCTGCTGATATATTATTTCACACTTATTTTCTACTGTGCTATTGATATTTTGCTACTTTACATTTTATATCTGTGGCTCTAATACTGAACGTTCACAGATGTGGAACAAATAAATGATTATCTCATCTTATATCATCTTATCTTATCTTATTTTATCTTATCTTATACTATCTTATCTTATCTTATCTTATGGTATTTTATCATATCTTATCTTATCTTATCTTATTTTATCTTATCTTATCTTATCTTATCTTTTTTTTTATCTTATCTTATCTTATGGTATTTTATGCTATCTTATCGTATCATATCTTATCTTAATTTATCATATCTTATCTTATCTTATCTTATCTTATCTTATCTTATTTTATCCTATCTTATCTTATTGTATTTTATCATATCTTATCTTATCTTATCTTATCTTATCTTATTTTATTTTATCTTACCTTATCTTATGGTATTTTATGCTTTCTTATTGAATCTAATTGTATCTTATCTTTTTATCTTATCTTATGGTATCTTATTGTATCGTATCGTATCTTATCTTATCGTATCTTATCGTGTCTTATTTTATCTTATCTTATCTTATGCTATTTTATGCTTTCTTATTGTATCTAATCGTATCTTATCTTTTTTTCTTATCTTATGGTATCTTATCTTATCTTATGCTATCTTATCGTATCATATTTTATCTTATCTTATCTTATGCTATCTTATCTGATCTTATCTGATCTTATCTGATCTTATCTGATCTTATCTGATCTTATCTTATCTTATGCTATCTTATCTTAATTTATCTTATTTTATCGTATCTCATCTTATCTCATCATATCTCACCTCAATTCAAAATGAGCTCCAAAACAACATAATACTATTATTCAGGTTGACTTACAAAAATCCCAGGTGCAAAAGAAATTGGACAAAACACATTTCTTCCTCACACAGTGACAATTTATTCACCCTGCTTGCAGAAAGAACTCATATTGGACTGGTAGTCTTGACCCTGAATATGTAAAGCGTACAGTTTTACTCTGACTGACTGAGATGGCGTTTCAAAGATGGCACGATGAATCACGCAGTAACCCTTTGGCTGACACTTATCAAATGTTAAGAGCTGATTTCTCTTTTGAGAGGCGTCAGACTTTGCTGAGACCAGTCGTAAGAAACTCTATATCAAAATCTTCATGCTGAGGTCATCATAAAAAGTTTGAGCAGTTTTTTGATTTGATAATGACTTATGTTTGTATATTAAATGTGTTCTCTATATGTTGCCTGTATACTGGTTGTTGCCTGTTTTCAGTTGTTGTTCTCTGCTCCTTATACCCAATGAAGAGGTCAAAAGCATAAATAAATAAATACAATAAAACTTTGAGAAAATTTTATGAATAAATGAATTAATGAAAATTGTAGAATTAAGAGGGTTAGAGTGTTACACCTGACCAAATAGTTTTATGATAAATAAAATGGACCGAGCTTCGACCCCCGTCCTCTTGCTTCTTTCACTACACCTGCCAAACTTTATGTTGCTGCACTCATACATTTAAGAGTGATAATAATGACAGCTTTATTAAACCAAATCATTCAAAGTGTTCTGATTTCACATAAAACAAGAGGAAAATGTCAGCGTATCGGTTTCAGGTACGGTAGATTTGATCAGCTGTCATGAAGTGCTATCTATTGCTAAACTCCAAAACTAATGGCTGAATCCACTTTTTCGTGTATCCGATCATATACTTTTATTAATAGCCATATTGCATGCTATGCTTTAAACCAAAAAACCTGATATATCATTTATATATTGCCCCTTTAATGAAGGTAATCGTACCATTAAATTGATTTTTGCATTGACAAAGGCTACAAACTCTTTCTTCGTTTTTCTTTTAATACATTGATCTATAAGGAGATGGAGTACAAATGGAATTAAAAGTTTGAAAGCTCTAACCATCAGCATCATTAACAGACAATAACGCATATTTACGCTTGTGACACTTTCAGCAATCAGGAGATATATCAGGAGATAGACCTTTTTTATTTTTTAACGAACAACAGTAATATCTAAAGGAGAATAAATACAATATTTCACATGTACGATATTTAAAATATCAAAAAAAATACTCATCATACTGACAGATTAAAAAAGGACCTTTCCAATTAACCAAATGAATTATTTCAATTATTCTGCATGACAGATATCTAAAAAGATTTTACACAAGAGTGTTGTTGTGTGTGTCTTTACCTTGTATGACTTCTGAGAGGACCCTCAGTCGTGTCCTTAACTGCCCGGCTCCTCGCGCGCCCTGCTATAATTGCGTTATGGACGTGCAGTTGGAATTATAGGGCCGACTTCATGGCTGTAGGAGTAACTAAACAGAGATTTGTAATATCTAGGGAAAGCGAGTCGGGAATTTGTAGAGTAGGTCAACAGATTGGAAATTGAGATTTTTTTCAATATTACTATACAACATTACTATATTGACGTTTTCTTTTGAACTGACATGAACTGAAATATTACAGTGCAGTAAATGATGAAAGCGGTCGGCCACAACATTAGAACCGGCAGCTGGTTTTAATGTTTTGAGAAATTGTTGTGGGATTAGATTTGAATTCTAGCCATATGTTACTGTAATGAGGAATAATTCATCAGGCTCAAATTTTATCTTTCTTTTTTCCTATCTATCTATACGTTTATTTCTTGTCATTTTACCCTTCCATACGTTCAAAATGTATCAATTTTAATTTCCCTTTTTTCTCATTTCACATCTACTTCTGTGCAGGGAAACCTGTAGATGCTTACCTCAATGATAGGTCTAAACAAACCGTAAACATTTATTAAATATAGCCCAATATATATTTATTCCAAGATCCGAATAAGGAACAAGACATATTTGCTGAAAGAAACCAAAAAAATTTAAAGTGAAGTTGAGACTTATATTGGTTTTTCTTCATTTTTTGTCTTTGGCGCCTTCTAGTGACCATTAGCCAGATGAATAATTTACCTTAAATCTGCCAGAGAGGGATTGTCCTGTTGAAAACCTCCCAGAACTGCTCTCCTTTTAACCATCAGCTTCTGAATGACCAAAAAATATTTCCTCTGGAATCTCTGTAACAGATAAGTGGCCACATGCCGTTAATCTAATAGATCAACCTGACTTCTCTTTAAAGAGGCCTTTCCGCTGCATGATGTCTGAAAGGCTCTGCAGATAACATCGTCCCCTGAGGGGATGAGATTTGAGAAAGATAAACTCTCATTATCATGGGATTACGCTCGATGTCGGTCTGACTGTAAACGGACGTTTCCATTTATGTTTGGTTCTTTGATGAACTCTTCACTGCTGTCCTCCACAAAATACAGCGTACAAACACAACAGGGGTGGAAAACTGATGATTAAACTATACATGATTACTTAAACAATAACATGCTCCTTCAGAAGAGAAAGGGAAAAGCTAAATAACAAGGGGGAAAAAACAGCCCCAAATTAAAAGATGTCTCAATGACACAATATATATTAAATTATAACCAAACCAAAATGAAGTATTGAAACTGGTAGAAAGCAAGTTGATGCATGTTTCCTGCTCCCAAGAGAACTATACAGATCAAATCTTAGAAAATGGTAAACAAGGAAAGCATGCGGGCTTGTTCTCGTCTCGCCCTACTGATTATATAGCAGGAAATCTATTACTTATCTTTTAACCCTCGTTATCAATGATATTTAAGATTTAAGATCTCTCCATGAACACTTCTCGTTTATGGAGTGAAGTTCGTCAGAGAAGGCTTATTTAATTCCCGTCACCAGCAGTTGGCGCTATCGCTATAAATGCATATTATGTTGTGGATATCTCCAGGTCGGGATTCTTATCAAACATATGAACATTCTAGCCAGACTGGACCATGAACAGGGGCCTAATAACTTTCATCGTCACATCGTCCAAGTTGTGAGAAAACCTTTGACAAGTTTCAGTTACAAAGTTTTGGACTTTGTATTGACCAAAAGTCAAGCAGATGAAGTCAAATCTCTCAGACGTTCACCTCCTGTAATTGGAAATGGAAATGCTAAATTTGAAATGGCTTTCTGTTTGGTATTTGGCGTTGGATCTTTTTTTCGTAGATATTTAAGTGATATAGATTGTGTTAGTCTAATTCAGTGTATAATACTGATAACTGCTGGTTCTAATTAAAAGGTGTCAGAACACACAACCCAACCCAAAGCTGTCTTAGTACCAAAAAGGGACCTGCACAAATGTAAGCAGGTGGTTTGAATGTTATGGCTGATTGGTAGAAATCCAATTGATTAATATCATATTAATGGGGTTTGTAGTTGGTTCTGCTACAATGTTTAAGAAGGTCTGTTTGATGGAGAAACTCCCTCTTCCTCTTCCTCTTCTCACAGTGCAACTAGGTTCCATCTCTTCCTCCAGGTAAGCAACGCACAAACATGCAGCCGCCCAAACACGCATTCTTCCGTGGTCTAGCTGTGATGCTGGCGTTTTTACCAGTTGACGGAGGTCCTCTGACTGGTCTGCAGCCAAACACACTGGTTGGGTCGACAGTGGCTCAGGAGGTAGAGTGTTCGTCCTCTTCTCTGAAGGTCGGTGGTTCAATCCCCCACTGTTGCCAGTCAACCAGTTGTCCTTCTTTAGACCACTTTCAGTAGGCATTAACCACTTCAGACCAAGAACACCCATCATAATCTGCAGTTTTGGACATGCTCTGACCCAATCGTCTATCCATCACAACTTAGCCCCACTCAAAGTCACTCAGATCTTTATGCATTGGCATCTTACCTGCTTCCAACACTTCGATGTAGGATTAAAATGTTCATTGGCTGCTTAATATATTCCATCCACTGACAGGTGCCGATGTAATGACATCATCAATGTCATTTGTTCCTCTTGTCTGTGGTCATAATGTAATGGCTGATCAGTAAATATGATATATAATTCGGGTGTGTCAAAGAGGGACAAGGGCCATCTGTGGCACCCATGAATCAAATTACAGCACACTTGGGGTGGGGAGAATGGGATTACGGAATTTGACTTTAAAGCCAGTTACTAATTCTAATCTTTTCGCCCGATCAGTGTATAATTTCATTATTTACGGCCCTGTAATATTTCTTTGTTTGGCCGTTTTGTTTTTGTTTTGTTTGTTTGTTTTTATCTCGGTTCAACAGGAAGCAGCATTTAGAAACTGATGACGTGCGCCGATCGGCGACAAGATGGCAACCGGTAAGCGGTGTAAATGTTGTGGCTGGTAGGTGTATATTTAGGTCCAATCTGATAAATTTGCAGATTCTACAACGCATAGCGATGGGTCAGATAAAAAGGGGGAGGAAGTATTATCTGTACTATTCTGAATCATATCCTGTGAATAACTCATTATCTTGGATGGAGAACATACGATGCTGCTTTGAATTGTCCTATTGTGTGCAGACAACTGGCCTTGTAATATGGCGCATCCTTGCACATCAACCATCACAATTAATTATTATGCTCCACCCAGATATGGCGCAGAGAGACATGGGGCGTGTTGTTGGTGGCGGTGGAGTGGGATGGGGGCTCTTCCATTGAGGCCTGCAAAAGGCAAATTGCAGGGGACAAGTCTTTTTTTTTTTTTTTGAATCCCAAACAGGCTGAGCCATGCATTATCATCATTTGATGTGCTTGAGGATGAAACACAGGTCTGCAGAATGTATCTGAGAGATTCTATTTTTAGAACTCCTGAGTTCCAGTGGAAAAAGTTGGAAAGGTTTCTTTTAAATCTTCTGCTGCTCTGCAGGACTTCTGAAATCCCTGTGAACGGTTGAAGGAGTATGTTGATATATTGTCAGAATGGGTCTTTGACCATGGAAGTGTTGTGAAACTCTGGGTGACTGTATTCAACAGTCCATTTACTATTTCTAAAGGGAGGAAGTTGATGAAACGGTCTGGAAAAAGGAAAGCACCATTTTTAGAACTGAGTTTCATCATAGAGGTGGATGAATCACTACCCCTGCTTCCTTTTTCTCAGCGCCATCGATGAATGTGCTGCATTTGCAGTATATGACAAACACCCAATATCATTAATATTATAAGGGTTTATCATTAGAGTCATAATTCCCATACGACAGGTCTGATCTCACTCAGTGTTCGCCAACCTGACACGTCTCTATCGGAGCTCTGGATGTATGTTTTTCCTTCTGTGGGAATTGGGCAACATTGTTGCCCCCACTTCTCTAAACTTATTACATAAAGACCCAAAACTGCCAGATCCCGTTCTCTGAATGATTTTGCTGGGATTCTTAACGTGAGACTATTAGACGGTGCAGTTTTACATGATGCGCTTGTTAACCTGAGGTTAGTATCTCTACTCGCACGATAAAATACTGTACACTGTGTTGTTTTATGTATAAAGTATGACGTTTGCTGCTTCCCCCTGGAGCAGGTCACCCCTGCAAAAGAGATCCTTGATCTTAATCGGTTTGAATTCTCCTAAAGGTTGATCAAAACAATAAATACATTGCATAAGTCGTTTTACCACTGCAGACAGGGATGACCCAACAAGTCTTGTCGTTCCGGAGATTCTCTGATACCCATCTCCAGCCAGTACCACGTGGACCTTGACAAAGTTGCTCAGATCCTTAACGTCTAATCCTTTTTGCTGCCAAAATATCTCACCCACTAACAGGATAATCAATTTCACTCAGACTTCAACTCTCGGTGGCCATAATGTTATGGCTGATTGTTGCATATGAAAATTAGCTACGCTAAATCTGAAACAATACCTGCTTCTCTCATGGTGATTGAGGATGCTGACCCCGTGGAACTAATATCCCAGTTACACAGCACACAGACTCGTAGGTCAGAGCAGATTCTGCCGTCTGTAACCAATCTGTGTTTGAAATCTGAGCAGACAAAGAAGAACAGCCTCTCATTACGTCTTCAGAGGCCTATTACCTCTTATCAAAGAGGTATAATAATAATAATAATAATACATTTAATTTATAATGCACTTTACATTTGGATCAAATCTCAAAGTGCTACAAAGTAAAAGCAGATAAAAGCATCAATAAAAAATAAAATAATAACTATATAAAAGCCTTACCAAAAA
>VRLP01000069.1:0-37500 GCA_009660295.1 Lophius piscatorius
GAGCGCAGAGTTCTGATTGGACAATATGGAACTATGAGCTCCTTCAGATACGTTGGTGCCTGACCGTTAAGGGCTTTGTAAGTGAGCAGAAGGATTTTGAATTTGATTCTAGATTTTACCTGGAGCCAATGAAGGGAAGCTAATACAGGAGAGATAGGTTCTCTTAACCTGGTTCTGGTCAGCACCCGTGCAGCAGTGTTCTGGATCAGCTGGAGGGGCTTCAGAGACTTATTGGGACTACCTGCTAGTAGGGCATTAAGAGTGCTAAAACTGCTAGAAATCATTGTGCACCCATTTTCTGTTGCTTTGGTAACATCCATTTAAAGTTAGGCTAGTAGCTACAGAAATGTCAGATAAAATTGTCACACAGTAAACGACATAGGCACCTGGCCAAACAGCATACAGTAATAATTTGGGGTAAGCCTCGGATGACAAAATAGCCATTTTGCATTTTAAATGCAAAGTAATTCAAAATGTTGTCATATTAAATTTCATCTGAACTGATCATTTCACATGCCATCAATGTATTTTTGAATATGAACGGAAAATTTCCAAATGTGAAATTTTTATTTTCAATTCTAAGTTACACAAACCGGTAAGTAATCGGCTTCTTTCTACAAAGGACTTCAAATTGAATTAAAAAAAATGGCATGTTAAAAAATGACAGATAACACGTAAATAAATTAGCTTCCATTTGAATAGAACAAATTGATTAATTCCAACAGTTGCTCTGCTCAAGATGGGCACCAGCTGATTACAAGTCTTGATGTCAACAATCAGAGGCAATTAAGGGAATTGAAGTTCTGTGTTATTGGCACAACCATGAACCACATTGATTCAAGTTTCAAGAGGCACGTGCAGAGTCTGTGCAGCAGCCAGAATTATATAAATGCAATGCACAACTATGTAAATGATGGCTGGGGTGAGTATGTGAGCTTGCACACGTCGGCCCAGGAGCCAACCAGAGTCATTTGGTAGACTTCACCACAGAACCGCTGCAGAACAGCTACAGTGAAGCAAAACAAATAGGTTAAGAGCTTCGGTTTTCTCCTATGGTTTTCTCTGATAGTCAAATTTATTTTCTTCAGTCTTTCCAATTTGATCTTTTTATCCCGTTTCAACCGTGCTCTCCAGAATGTCCTGCTTGGGGCTCTCTGTTGCTGAAGAGCTCGGTCAGGCATGGATATAACGGTGATTTCCTGAAGGAATAGGAGTGGTAGGAGAAGACCCCGCTGAATGCGCTGTTATCAGAGCCCGACCCAATGTTGACTTAGGAAGGATACTTTTCACACATTGAAAATCAAAGCGGCTTCCTTTCCAAGTTTCGCTGTGATCAAAGTCCCAAATAAGATTTTTAAAAAAACATCGAGACAGGAGTGGACACTGTTTTTGGTCCTAATAAGATTTAGCTCAAGCCTTGACACAGGACACATGTCCTCTCTCCGTTCTGCGTTTGTCTACAGGAGGCAACCTGGATTCCAGAGGTTTTCCATAAGCACAAGCAATGGATAGGTAACAGTTTCATATCAGCATTTTGGAATGCTCTACTGGCCATACCTGATAATCCCACACAAAGCGAATATCAGTGTCCACTATGGGACACAAGCTGTCAAGGTGATCCGTCAAGCTTCTTTTCAGCTCATGCATACCTTCTTCTATTCAAGGAGGGGGATCCAACTCCCTGATTAAGCACCACAAGCCACAAAAAGTTACATATCTGCAGCCTGCTCGGCTGTTACTGAGAGCTAAATCAAAAGGCCGCTCTGTTATTAGAGCCAGCGATCTTTTGAGGAAAACAAAATCTGACTGCAAGCTTTAAAAAGGAGTTGTCTCATTTGATCATTTATTACACATTTTAAGTGGTTTGGAAATAACTGAGGCCGGCGTGGTCTGCATCCCTAATTGGTGCTCTTTTTCTCCCATTAGTATATCCAGACTTGTGATCCTATTAAAAAAAAAAGTCAGGAGAAGGAAAAGGAAAAAATATTTTCCCCAAACAAAGCATTTGTCATTGGTTTGAAGTTGCTCTGTTTGGAAACATGGCTCAGATTTGCTTCTACATACAGCTGTCACTGAGCCTGTTGGACATCCTGGACCCCTAACACACAACCCAGAAGAGATTAGTGTGCCATGTCAACCCACTGCTTCCACAGATGGCACGGATGCTTTTAGCCTACTCCCTGTAGACACCCGCTCATTGATCTTTCATACTAAACTCCCCACAGCAGGACTCTTGATACTATTTTATTTATCATTTTGGCATTTAGTATTAAGGCCAATAAAGTTTGACATCTGTGAATTTTAACTGTAGGGGGCACTGTGGTTTCTGGGCTACATGCTGGTGGTGAGGGGGTAGATTTATATCCTAGTAGTCAGAACTGTCACCCTCAGTAATATCGCTGCAGTCTCTCAATTCCCCCGGTCCAAATCAGACCCATAATTCACTAGTGTTGTCTCTCACCTTGACATACACCTAGTAAACGTGTAAAACATTCCGCCGAGATTTGCTCCCATTTTAATAACAGAGCATTTCAGGCTGTCTGACTGTGTGTGTGTGTGTGTGTGGGTGGGGGGTATCAGTTACTAGATTTTAAAGATCCTGGCACAAGCTCCAGGAACCCCAAAAACTGAGGCCAGATACCTCGTCCAAAACCAACAGAAGGGACAAGCAGGCAATTTTTGAAATATGGTTTTAGTTTCTATTCATACTTTCCAAATGGGCTGCAGTGACTATGATGAAATTTGGTTCTGGCTCGAGTCCAGGACATTACCTGTTTGAGCGTCAGGTGATAGCCTCCCTAATTATCCTGGAAGGCACACAGAGAATCTTTTTCATCGAGAATACACAGAGCCCTCTCCTCCACTAAATGTGCTCCTCCTGTGGTAAAATGTGATATTTCAGCTAATGAACGACACACTTTGTTTCCTTAACTGAATCACCCCTCTAGTGTCAGCCTCTATCGGGAGCTTTTTCCTCTTTATACTGCAGTGACCACTGGCAAGAAGTCAGGTGAACCTTTCTGAGTATAGGCAGTGATTTATGGCCAGAGGTGAGCATCTCTCCGGGGTGTTCAGCCGAGCCTGTGTGAGCAGTGACTCTAAGACATCACTGACACTCTGTCCAAGCACTTGATCAAGAACCACTGATTGGAGTCTGTGGTCTGTGGTGTGTGTGTATGTGTGTCTCATACAAGCACCACAAAAGACTAAAGCGCTCAAACCAGCAGGTCCTGGTCCTGTCCACGGCCTCGTGTTCCAGACTTGAGTGACGTGCTGCCTGCAGAGCTCTCATTAGAATCTATGTTTCACAAGCGGAGCGTGGATAGTAAATTGTTCAGGCCTCAATGTTGTTATAGCTGGCCCTAACAGGCCACTCTGTGTCTACTTTATTAGAGTTTAAAAGTGGATTTCATGTAGTTTTTTGGCAACTTTGAAAAAATATGACAAACAATGGAAACTATTGGTGAAAGAGACAAGACCGCAACGCGATGAAAACTTGTTCGATCTACTAAAGAAGTCCTGAAGGTTTTCAAGCTCTCTGCTGCTTTGAGACCGACAGTAACATCATTAGACAACAAAACATCCCATTTATGTTTCCAATAACATCGGAGAAGGCAAGTGTGCTATGGGAGCACTGTTTAGTTTTGGGACGGTGCTATGTGATCCCTAATCACATGGTCAAGGCCCCTGCTCTGGTACTGAGTTAAAGGATTTTCTCCCTACGGCCCCACTCTTAAATCAGATCAGCTTTTTTTAAATGCTACATCTAAGGGGCCCCATCCCATGTCTAACTACCTAGTCTTTTGTTTGCTCATGTTTTCCTTTTCCTCTGTGGATCGGCTGGCTCTGACCGTGTAATAGAGCACATATTGGCCAAGCGAGGCGGCCTGCTGTGACCAGATCAGATGTGTGCTCCTGATTATGAAACTCCCTTTTAGTCACTGACAGACATGGTAATAAATGTGTCCATAAATTGAATTTGGGGCTTTTGAAAAGGAGCAGGAATATCTAAGGAGCATTTCAGCTGATTGTCTCCAGCCGACATGGCAGCGCTTCAGTGGGATTCTGGGGGAGAAAGCTGATCCTGCTGTGGTGTGGTTGCAGGGCTGGGATTGAGGCGGAGGGAGTGTGGGATGGATGCCCTGCCAAGCAAAATAAAGACTGCTTTATTGCTATTCAGAAAAATCATTTTGATTGGGTTTGCACACATAAGAAGATAGAGTGCAGTGTGTAGGAGCTGTGTGTGTGTGTGAGTGTATGTGTTTGTATCTAATTGGGTTTGTGTGTGCATTTTAAGCTTTCAGGTCCCTTAATGCTTTCTCAGTGGTATATTCTGTACAGGAGCAAATTTCTGAGTCACTCTGCAAACTTTAAGGTTATGTACAGTGCACTTTCAATTATTTAAATGCTCCCTCTCTCACAGTATTATGACTGAAGTTCAGTAAAGTGGTGTCGACAGCAGAACCGGAATGATAAGCCAAAGCTTTTCCACTTCATTCCTCTTTGGATTAGACTTTGGATGCTCGTTCATACATGACAAAATATGAGAATTTTTCTTACATCTACCTTTTATTTGTTATGACAATATCATTCAACAGTAATACTTCTACCAATGTTGGCCACAGCTTGGACTGTCATACATGAAATAGTGGGTTGTTAACGTATTCAACCAATAAAAGGCAAAATATAGACAAAGTACATACAGCAATGCTGTGTCACCAACCTCTGAGTACGGCATATTTCTAATGCATTATTATTATCATAAAATTACACCTTCATTCTGGAGAATGAAAGGAAATCAATGTCACTCAGGTACATGCTATGAAAGCAAATGTAAACCATTAAAACATAAAAATCACCTACCTAAAATGTGTGTTTTGCCAGCTTTTACCTTTCTATCAGAAACATCGTTCTCTTTTTCATCAGTTTCTGCCATAGTAACAGTGGGATCAGATAGCACAGGCTAGCCTCTCTCTCTCCCCAATGTATACTGATGAGCCTTGGACACCGTCTTTCTGACCACTTCACCGGTTGTTCCTCCTTAGACCACTTTGGTAAATACAAACCACTTAGGAGTAAGAACACTCAACAAGAACATACAGTTTTACAGACCCAGTAATCTATGCATCACAATTTCCCTAGTCAAAGTGGTTCAGCTCCTTCTGCTTGCCCATTTTTCCTGCTTCCTACGCATAAACTACAAGGTCAAAAGTATCTACTTGCAGGCTGCAAAAAACGTAGCTACAGAATATAAAGCCAGGCATTCACTGTACATTTTAAGATCAATTTGAGCCTGATAATGAGCCTCAGGACTGTCTGATCGACTGTCGGGGTTCGCCAGAGTCGTTTCTCGTGCACTGAACGAGGGGTCTAGAGGGACGATCAGCAGCTCCCTGAAACTGTCCGACGATCATAAAGTTCTCAAATGTGTCAGAAATATTTGGACCGTACACTGTGTGCACCTCGATCGGGAATTTCTGCAAACATTTGATTTGTACAGTGCGTTTTAATCAAGCACAAGAGTCAAGACAAGCAAGTAGTACGGTGTAAATCCAGCATTAGAAATGTGGATTTGTTGTCATGGCTTTAACCCCTGTTACTACCTTCCCTGCCACCTCAGAGATGGAAAAACTTGGCTCCTATTACACCTCCATTCCGTTTGATCGGAGCGACTGACTAAAGGTGCACTGGACACACATTGAACCGAGTGTTTGAAAGGAAACAATGTGTAAGTGCTTACAGGGGTGTGTATACTTAGCCTGGTCAGTCATGAGAGAGGGACACAACTTTTTAGACTAGTGTGACTTATAAAGCCACCAATCCCATCCCATGTGTTAGCCAGGCCCATCCTTTGGGCTTGATTTTCATAGCGATGTGAAATGGTGGGTCTGGAAGGTTCCCCTGGGGCAGAGGGCAGCCTGAATCAAAGCCAGAGACCAGGGAGAAGCAGTCAGAGCCCCGGTTCAGAACTGGCAACAACACGATGTTGTGAAACTGTTAACCTTCATTATTTATTCACTGAAGACATCTGTCTTGGCAACGGGAATGGGATTCACTGTGAGATTTTTATCTTGGCTTTCTCAACTTCCCTTTACCTCTGTTTCTAACCCCTCCTCCCATCCTCTAATTTGTCTTTATCTCTCTGTCACTCACTCCATTTCTGTCTCTCTCCATCTCTTTCTTTCACCCTGCCTTTTTTTTTAAATGCTATGATTCACTGGCTGTGAGTTTTTGTGCTGTCTGTGTGTCTCTAGAGTGCAACCACAGAATGGTACATCACTTCGGCTACATGTAATTTCCTGGGTTTTATAAGGTACATTTTCTAACCCTACAATAGTCAAGACCGTGCTTTTCTACAGCTGAGTTCATAATATTGCCATGGTCCTATTCATGGAAATCATTATCTGGTGTGGGACTGTGCCAAGATTAGTATGCTACGGGAAAACAATCTGAAATTTGGATTCATTCAAAAGCCAAAAATCATTCCAAAAGTTTTTTGAATTATGTTATTATGGTTTCACAGTATTTCCAGAAGAAGTAAAGTTGCGGAGAAATAGATATATTCTCTTTTAATGTATAACAAATGGCTTAGAAGTGGCTTAATGAAGGCATAACAACCTAGCAAATAACCCTTTACAGGAATTTAAAGAGTATGTTTTGATAATCGACAGGAATTCCTGTTAGAAAACAAAAAGGTTCTTTAATTTCCCATAAAAGCTAAACCCTTTTTAAAAATCACCGCTTGTGTTACCTGTGTTCTGTGCAAAATTACAGGCGGGCTCAATTACACTGTTATTCTTACTTATGTCTCTATTTTATTTTCGCTGTCTTTCTCTCAATAAAAACGGGTCAATAAATCACCAAGCGGTCTCCATGGGTTCAGGGTATTGGTGTTGGAGAGAGCTGTCCCACTATCCCAGCTGAGTAGAAATGACTCTCAAAGTGCCAAAAAAGCCTTCCCCACTCCCCTCACTATGAAAAAGCAACATGGTGAAAATTGAAGAGTCAAATAAATTTTGGCTGAACGTGGCAGGAGAAGTGGAAAAAGGCCCTCAGTGACAGCTGTAGTCTCAGTTTTGTGGATCCTGGGCTTGAGGAAAGGGGAAGCCACAAAAGAAGAGGTTTGGGTTAGCGCAGGGTAAATGAGGTGCAAGGGGAGTAAGTGGGAGCGCACACAGCCTAAAAGTGCTTTCATATTATGGAGAGCGATAATTCTAATGTTGGATGTGTGTGTATGTGTGTGTGTGTGTGCATCTCTTGAGATGTGCGTTCAGATAACAGAAGTGCTCCATTTTCACTTCTCATGGCCAAAGGTAGAATGTAAAGAAGTCTTATGACAATGAGAGCACTTGAGGAAAAAAGTTCAGGTTTATGGTCGTCCATATAGTTGGTTATTAGCATTAACTTGAGCTTTATTCTAATTCACTAAACAGTGGCCACATGGTTGAATTTCCATCTCTGGAGTGTGTTTGACAGGAACAACTTGTGTTATGCCATCAGCTGCCTGTCGAGCCTTATTAAAACACACATCTACAAATCTGCCAGCAATTACTGAGCCCAGAAACATTTGGTGCCACTCACAAATTTTAGGCAGAGAAGGCTGTGTTTATTGCACTAGCTTTTCATTTTCAGAGTGTTCCCACAAAACAAATACTGGTTAGGGCTTTGTTTGATACATCAACGTTCATATTTATTTCACCGTTTAAATGTTACAAAAATGTAGGCATTGGGAGACATCATAATGGAATCCAGATTTTGGCTTTATTTAATTTGTAGCTCGGCATGGAGTCATCTCAATTTTGATTATAGCCCTGTGTAAACCATGCCGCTGTGTCTCTCAGGGTAATATTGTGTAACCGTGATGTGCCCCAGTCATCTGGATGTGCTTTGCTGTCCTCAACAAAGCATACTGCTTATCTACATTGCTCCCAACACGCAACCTCATGATCATTTGGCTCATCTACTTCGCCCAATGACAAAAACAGCAATGCAGGCCATTTGTATGCAAATTCAAAGATGTAATAACAAATTCCGTATCTTTGCATTCTATTGAAGGCACACACAAAAAACTAAATTCATGCACAACTCTATGATAACTGACATTCCTCAGTCCTACGTTAACCTGTAATCAAAATATGTTAAAATAAGCCTGACTCACACTCACAGTGTCTGCAACACTGATGTTCATTATAGCTCAGAGGAACTCATTCACCTGCAGCTATAGGAAAATATTCACATTGGGACTGATGCAGACAAAACCACTTTGATTTGGCACTGAGCACAAAGATTCATGAAATAAGCAGAATTGTTGATTTATGTTGCCGTTTATCACTTGTCTGGAGACATCTGACCTATTTGATGTTTCTGCTGTTCTAACCTTATGCACTTTAGAGCCTATTTGATTAACAAAAAAAAGGACCTCACATTGACACTCATTATCAGTTTTGGGTTTATTGCATGCTGTTATTTTCTGTGGTCAGCGGCTCAACAGGTAAGTTAGGTCTTCCACTTTGGGTGAAATTGTTTTTACTCTATATGCTATAGTGACAAAGCTCAGTTCTCCGGATGTTTTGTGTAGCAATCGTGAAAAACAACACGGACATCTTAAACAGCACTACTGATACATCAGACAAGATATGTATGTGATGAATACTTATACTTCATTCCTCTTATAGATTACGTTTTTTTGTTTCGCTTCAGTGATTCTTATTTTTGTTTGATATCTAAGAAGTTTTGCTTGACTTTAAGAACAAATTCTGATTCCATAACTATGAAAGATGAGGAAACTTTAAAACGAAATCATAGATGTATGGCAGCTATGTGGAACAAAAAAATATAATTGGGTTTTCTTCATTACTTATTTTAGTCAGAGGAAATGCTGCATCCAAAATACAGTCAATCACTGTATCTAATTGAATTTTTTGCATTACTACAATTGTTAGCCCTCAGAAAACTTTCCAAGCATTGATTGGTCACCTAGTTGTTTTGACATTAAGCTTGTTGCTGGTCTTAATTTCCTACTGGAGGATGACATCACACCTAAATAATTTTGTTCACACTGTTGGACTTTTCAGTTTGATCCATATCAAAATTTCAGGTGTAACACTTTCCCCCGGACGAATGTTTATAACGAACTGCAGGACTTTGGTCGGACAAGAAGAGGGGGGCTTGGTCCAGTTCAAACTGAGCCATGGTTTGGAGTGTGAAAGCTATTTTCTGATGGATTTAACTTACTGACCAATTACAGAAAGTTACAGCAGGCTGCCATCACTAATAAACAGAAGGAGAAAAACAAACATTATAATAAAAATAAAAATGATATAACGAAGAAATCAAACGTCATCTGGTAACCCTCTGCAAAGGATTGGAGAGAGGAGAGGGGAGGACAGGGAAGCAATGCCACCTGAAGGTGAAGAAACTATGGCAGCAGCTTATCAAGGTGAATGATGCCATTAGAAAAGGCAATGCATCTAAAAATGAGAGGTACAACTTTTATGAGGACCTGGACAGAATCCTGGGCACTCAACCAACAAGCTCGCCAATTAAGGTGTTGGAGTCTTCCCCAGCTTCAACATCAAGTATATCTGGCATGTGCCACAGAAAGCATGTGAGTAAGCAGACTCAAGAACTGCGTTTGAAGTTAGTGCTTGCGGTAGTGTGGCCAAAATGATAACAGTGAATTAGCAACCATATTAATCGGTTGATTAATATTTTTCCTCTCTCATTGACACAGAGGGCTATCTGGTGAATGGACAGAACACTGCTCTCACAAGGATGCACGATCTATCCATCATTAAGTAAGATGATGATGACTTAAGGAAGAAGTGTGTGTGTGTGTGTGTGTGTGTGTGTGTGTGTGTGTGTGTGTGTGTGTGTGTGTATGTGTGTATGTGTGTGTGTGTGTGTGTGTGTGTCATAGCATGTATTTCTAGTGTGTCATGGAAAGTTATTCAGTCCACTTATGAAATTGAAGTTAAATTGTAAATGGATCAAAAGAATCAGTGTGACAAAAAACAAAACCATAGTTCTGATATTGGTGTTTTAGGTTTGAAAACACCGATCCATAGGAAAGCAAAATCCAAGAAGTGATCCTACAGATTTTTGTATGTGAATAAGACTATTCTTACAGCTACCTATGCCCTCCCCTAACAAAGTTTGTATCTTTCCTTCTAGGACGACAATACCCTTCCAAACACCCCCCACTAACCTCTTCTGAGGCTACTGACTCTGATTGATATTTTCTTCCTCTACAGGGCTTCATGAATTGAGTTCCATAACTTTCAAAATTGTTTTTATTTATTACTGTCTACCGACATCGTCTTTTCAATATTCAGATAATATTACATTAATGTTTCCCATTTTTGAATTGTTGGAGCTTCTTTATTTTTCCAGTTTTGTAATATTAATTTCTTGTAAACCAATGACGAGAAAAGGATCTGCCATTCCGTTGGATATTTTGTTCCCCCCACATTTTCAACTGTAAGCTTTTAATAGTTTAACTTGCAGGAATTTGTTGAGATAGCTAGTTAAAGATTTTTTTCATATCCATGCATGTCGATTGAATTTACGTCTTTAAGTTATTAGTTGAACAAAAAGGAGGGATGCGGATACAGGAGTGTTGACATGAAAAAAGCGGGAGTTCGTGGGGGCGGGGCCTTGGAAAATTATGTTTGACAGACAAACACTAGCCTCTTTCAAACATTGAAAGTTTGAACCATGGCCACAACATAAAATGTATATACCAAATATACACTGTGTGTTTGAAATACAAAAAAATATGGTAAGTCTGTGGTGCAGAGTTTGACCTGAAGCGTGAGGGATTCAACCTTACCGAGTAGCAATGCAGGGACAGCATAGTAATTTCTGCCCATTTCATCTGTCTATTTAACTAAGGTTCAAAGACATTGGTCCTAAAATTCATTCATTCATACCAATGTTCTGCATGAATCCATGGGCCCAGGAATAAATGCTTAGGTTCACCTATAAGCAAACAAGAACTTACAGGAACATGTCATACTCTGACTCATGTCATGTGATGTTCCTCCATACTCAGGGGAACATTAGGTGATTAGGAACTGCTGCACTGTTCTACCATCATCCATCATATGATGCTCTCAAGTTTGGCAGAGGTAAAGACAAGTGTGCATGAAAAGTTGAAGCAAAACAACAGTAGGTCATGTTAAGCCTGCGGGGTGGGGGCAGTTGGCTTTCCCAACTGGGCCTTCATTGCCTATAGGGGTTGTGATGAACTGATGAGTTGTTCAGACAGACAGAACCCAAAGGTTGCCAGTATCAGAATTTAAAACCAAACCAGAATCCAACATATGTCCCATGTTGATGAACAAGCCAGTGATGGGTTTTGTCGTCAACCCAATTTTTATTTCCAACTCAATTCTATCATTTGACATTGTGTTGACTGAAACCCTTTGCCTTCTTGGATGTGAGGGGCTGTGGGTTTGGTCAGATGTGCAGTATATTTCTATTTCCAACCTTTGTTTTCTAGATTTTAGATTTCTTGAATTTTTTATTTTATTTTGTTTATCTCAAGCAGTTCTCGAATTATCAATCCATATAAAGAGATCAGCATTGTTCTCCTCCGTGTCTGCATGGGATCACTCTGGGTACTCACCCTTCCTCTATCACACTTTTTTTTAAGCAAACTTACATTTGCACTATTTTTGTTTGTTAACTTGAGAATAAAAATCGCAATGTTGTGTTTAAAAACTGCTTTTTCTTGAATGCAACTAAATTAAATGTATTATTTTATTATTATTATTATTATTAAAATGCTGCTCATTGGGCTTAGAATTTTAGTCATGGTTCTCAATCCGTCCGTCGCCCTTCATTCTCACCTTGTTCTCCCTAGTTCTCCTAAGGGGGTTTTAGGAGAAACAATGGAGACTGAAGTGATTTAAAACATTAAACACTATTGAGATCTTACCGCAGTCTTGAGAGTTTATAATCCTGAGCACAAGATTTAATACTTTAATACCGTGATGACACAATAATGCTGCAATGACGACCCTTCTCATCAACACCTTTGTTTCTTTACACTAAACAAAACTATTGAAAGGAAGAGCTGCACCATTGTTTCATTGTAAAAAGCGAGCTAACAACCAAAAGCGGCATGACATATTACTTGGTGCTTTTAATGGATGAGCACGGCAAAAAACAACCAGGTACCTCCTCCCCGTACCTCGGGCAGCTCGCCAGAAAAGCAACATTTCTGGTTGACTTTCTTCTTAATTGCGTTTCTTGCTAACCTCTACTAGCTGATTTTAACCCTCTGAGTCTGAGGTCAGGCTGAGGTTATAGTTCGGGCTAATGCTAAGCCTTATATATAATGTCCAACGTGCCAATGTTTTTTGTAGCACAACATCACCTCTATGACCTGACTATTGTTTCTTCACTTTAACATACTATATTAGCATACCCAACCCAAAAGCATGTAGGGTCCGGGTTCAGGATCAAACCAGCATGATCATAGGATCCAGACCATAAAGTCTTGTAATAATGGGCCGCACACATAAAACATATTTGAAAAATCACACCATCATCCTGTTTTTATGACTCATACAAACGTCCATCTGTTACTACCTTTGCTGTCGTCTCAGAGTTGGAACAACAGAGACCACCTCATTATGCCTCCATTGTGTTTGTAAATATCATAAAAACAGTGCAGAAGACACAAAACTAACGGTATAAAACCTGGAATAGCGGATTTTAAGGAAGACAGTAGGAAACAACTAAATGTAAGAAATGGATAAATATGTTTTACTTATGTTGAACTTATTTCTTTACTTATTTGACAGGTCAGTCATACTTTTTAGCAATTTCATATCTTTTTCAAGATAAGGAACATTCACATAATGTTGGGACCTTAAAGCACACCCCTTCCTTAACACCAGAGGATGTTTCCATGGAAAGGTTCACTCATCACCAGCCTGTTTCACTCACAAAATTAGCGTCTGAAAGTCGTCTGTTAAATATCAAAAAACAGAGTAACAAACTATTATTAAAGGGATAAGATACAAATCTGTCATGAACCTTCTCTTCGTCAGAGACAGATGGAAGATCGTTACCACATTTCAAGATGTAATCTCATTCTATCTGGTTGAGTCTGGTGTTAACAACGGCGTCTGAAGATATCACAGAATATGTTGTCATTACACATGCTCTTCTTCTCTCAGCCAGGTTTGTTCGGATAAAGTTTTTCAGTAACGTATACAGTACGTGTGTGAAATCAATTAGAGACTCGCTCTGATGTTGTCATAGACTCAATTACAGCCTAAACCCTCCCAGTATACAGTAAATCTATTTTCTCTGAGTATTAGTATGGAGCGTTGTATCTGGCAGTTAAGTGACTGAGTAGGGGCAGACAGAGTAGCTGCTAAATCAGGGGGAGCAGTGAAAGCGCGGAGTCGGTCTTTGCGGGGAATGCAGCGGAGAGGCTGGAAAGGGATTAGTGTGACTACTGAGGAACACCTGTCTGTCACTGACGGATACCCTCCTGCCAAGCTGCAGATGGATCTTGTGAGCGGTGGGCCCCATCATAACTTCCTCCTTCCTCCTCCCCATTAACGTTAATGTTTTTTTTCTTTTATCCCTTTCCCCCCCCCCCATATTCCCTTACCCTGCATATCTGGCATTCTGTAGAGGGGCTTGGTGGTACTAGAGGAAGAGGAGGAGGAGGAGGGAGCAGATGGGGAAAAAAAGAGGCTGGGACAGTTTAGTTGGATGGCCAGCTGTGTGCCAACAGAATCCTGAGTGGCGTGGCGAAAGGTCTATTATCTCCCACATGCACACACTCTCTCACGCTTTCAGATACCGAACCGTGATCCTTCAAAATCAGAGAGACAGATTTTTCACAAAAAAAACTTAATATCTTAATATGTGGACTGCACCACCTATTCATATCCTCACACACTGATGCACAGAATGGTCCAGAGCTCCCACACCAACCCCTATGTGCAAACACGTCATTAGAACATGGGTCAGATCATCCGTACGCGTACGTCTTATCTGTCTGCTCTCAGTCAACCAGTATTGCACAGGGACTGGACTCCTCTCACTGCTCGTAGGATATGAGCAATTAGCAAGACAGACCTTTTAGCTCTGCCAGCTGATTTGCGGCCAGCTTCTGCATATGCCTGTAATTCGCTTTGACATTTCATCTCCTCACTTGTCATAGTCTTTATTGTGTATTACCACAATATAAACAATAACGATGAAGCAATAATCAAATCAGAAGCAATATAATCATTTCGTTTCCCCCCTGTGTCAATGTCCACTGGTTGAACCTGTGGGAGACAGCTTATAAGTAAGAGTTCTTGTGTGGAGTGGAGGTCTCTGGAGAGTGAGCAGAGGCAGCTGGGGGGAGTCTTCCCGAGTCAGCCCAGGGGAATTGGATGACAGTTACACTACCCTCCGGCCAATTAACTGTCATTCTAGCTGTTGGTTTAACTTGCTGACCTCACCTCTTCTTTGCTGCTTGCATTATCATTTCCGGAAAAGGGGTCCTCATCTGTGTACGTAAAGTGGACAGGTGACCTTCAGGAAAAGGGAACAAAGGTCATAGTTCATCCACTGTGTATTTATTTTTGCGTGACAGCAAATATGCCGAGGAATCCTCTGGGAGTTTGGGGGTGTAGGAGGGAAAAGATTCCTGTGGGATTGAGAGGAGCTATCTGTTATTACTTCCAATTACTCCCCAATCTCCTGCTCTATCTACCTGTAAAATGACATTAGATATGCCTGTTCTCATGGTCCTTAACAGATTAAGACTCTGCTTTTCAGTGATGAGGCCCAAGGGAGCTCAAGGTTCACACTTCTCACCCTTAAATCATCAGCTAACTGAGCGTAATCACAGGTCTGACGGAGGGAATTTGATTTCTCTCAAGAATTGCATGGATTGTCGTCTTTGAGCAGAGTGCATGGACATGAATTTGAAGAAACTGAATATGGCTGCTGTATTTGTTCGTGGGTATGCATTGGTATGCAGTTGATGTGTGAATAGACATACAGTTCCAGTGAGTGCTGCTGTTTTTGCATGACAACAGAAGGGGTTGGCTGTATTGGCTCTTCTGACACGGTGCCCACCCCTCTCTGTTTGTGGGAGCAACGCTTCATTGTGTCCAGCCTTCACTAAGGAACAAAACCTGGAGAGGCCCTACAGCAGGAGATGTCAAGGAGCATTCATACCTGAATGCTTGGCTTGTTCAGGCACTTTCCTGCCCAGTGTCTCACAAGAAACCACTTCCTAGATTCCATCCTGTCTCCCATAAGAGACGAGTAGACCGTTTCACTTTCTATTGTCCAGATGAAGTCTTAACTGGATAGTGGAAAGTTTACTAGAGGTCTCACAATTAGTAATCTTAATTCAAGATATCACTATTTCTCTCTAACAACACATGCATAAGTATCTTCTTCTTCTGCCAGTCAGATAAGATCTTGTTATAATTATATAGTGTATCTGAGACTACCAACATATTGAGTGATGGCCACTTCATGTTTCCCTCACTGCCCTATAACATTCACTGCTAACCTAGCCATACTAGAAAGACCCCAACTATTGTGTATAGTTATAAATAAGAATCATTGCACAGTTAAAGTTAAAGTACTTGTGTCTGTTTGATTTCAACTGTAATAAATATATTTTGTATTTATACAAATTGCATAGAATCTGCATGAATCTGCTGCATGATTGATGAAAAAATTCCAAATGAATCAGTTAAAAAAATGTCAACAAGGTTTAAATATGTCTGCTAGTTAAATGTTATGAGACTGGTTTATGTGTAATTTTTAGGAGATGACAGTGTTTTGAAGGGGAGATGTATTTAAAACACATAGAACTATTACAAAAACCTAATTTGTACCTGTTTAATTTATGTTTTAACAACAAATGTTAAAATTATGTCATATAAATGCATGGGAATTTTACATGTAAATAAAATAAATAAATTTCATATCTTAGGCTTAAATATTTTGAGTATATGTAATCAAATTGAAATATATATTAGAAAAAGAAAACTAGCACAAAAGGCAAGCCGCAATCTCAAACTAGCTCCCCGGCTGGATTTGAATGTATAACCTTCAAGTAAATTCCAAATAACACAGGACCAGTGAGAAAACACCATCAGATGAGGGTCTAGATTCTTAAAGTCAGCTCAGTCTGGAGACCAAAACACTGAACCACCAAGAAAGTCTATCTTATATTATAATGTTTCCATTGCTTGTTCTAAGAACAGCTCACTAAAAGTGTGCACTTTTGTCTTTTTTTAAAGTCCATTAAGGCCTTTAAGCCATCGGACCCTTTTTTTTTGGTGGTTTTAAGGGTCCTTGCCAAGCTAAATTGGCTTACTCCATCAGCAGATTTTAGTCGACTGCAAGAGAATTTAATTATATTTGAGAGCATTTGGCTTCTTCATAGTAGAGCGGTTGTTGCCCTGTAGACTAGATTTGGGTTCTCTTCATAGTAGTGGTGTCTGGTAAAGGTGTGACTCGTCATGTTTGACTATATAATCTAAACTCTTTCAGTCACATCAGGACATGTGATGCTGCATTTATTCCACTTGGCAATTTAGGTGAATGACTGTGGCGAACTGCCATCTTTAATTTTTCTCTGTGTGGTCTTAAGGCAACTTGTCTGGACAAGATGTGGGAGATTTCCCAGGAGTAGATGACAGAGTTGACTGAGAGCAGAGTTTAGCTTAACAATCTTCCTTCAGCATGCATTTAGTTTCCTTATTATAGACAAGGCACCAATCTTTCCTCGTGCCACAGCTGAGTCGCCCACCTTTCCATTCTCTAATAAACACTAACAAAACAGATGCATGCGTGAGTGCACACACACGGACACAAGCACTCCCTCACCGGTGGTACAGCTCTCACTACCTCTCATTTGCATGGCAATGCCATCATCGGGCTGTGAGGTGTCACGCTAGAGTGACCGAAAATGTGTCTGACAACAAGTTTATCTAAGCGCAGAGAAAAGTTGAGAAGAATAAAGTAAATTCTCCGCTTCTTCTTTCCTCCCGTCTTCAGCATATACTTTTTAACTCACCATGGAATACAAGGAAGCGTGTCACCCAGTCTCATCCTGCATGATGGCTAATCCATTATTTATAGCCCTGCTTAAAGCCATGGTAAACACTTGCTTTGACTGTTCTAGCAAGGCTTGTATTCTATATCTCTCTTATCTTTCATGCTCCTTCACTGTATTTTCTTTTACAATAAATGTGTTTGACTGTAAATCACTGGAGCCAAAAGTGCTGCTGTGGTCTTGGTCAGGTCCTCCTTGGTAACAGTATCCGTGCTCTCAGCAGGACTGACTTGGTTGATTCAAAATAAAAAAACACAAAAGTTGACTGTTTGTCATTATTCATTAAAAGTGACAGATTCTACGGCACACATTACTGCAGATTTTGTAGGCAAGGAGGATTATGGAGACGACTGGCAGGACATAAGAGAATCAATCTTAGGGTCTACAACTTCAGGAGTCCTCATTACACCGCGGAGCTCTCTCACCTGCTTTTATCGACCCCTCCTTGCAGATTTCCAGGCGCAGTGAACAACGCTCGGCTTGTCTGGTGATGTCATATGTGACTACTTGTGTCTGAAGCTGCAAAGCAAAGAGAACCTGTCTGGGTCATGCAGTAATGCACTGGGACAAGAATAGACCTATCTGTGGTATCCGTGTTGGAATAAATCACTTGTGGTGGAGGATTGCAAAATACAGCATGCCGATAAGTTGGAGCGGCGTGTCCTGTGCTGGTAAAGTCTACTGTTGTTCCTGTGTTGTGCTGATAAGCAGGCTCAGCTCTGGGTGGCTAAATTATTTCCTGTACATGGTTTACCACTTACCTAACACCATGCTAGTTTTCAAGAACAATGATTAGCCAGGAGGCTGGTTTGATACACAAACCTACAACATGGAAGCTTTTACTTACACGCCAGGATAATAATTATAATTATACATTTTATTTGTAACGCACATTTATCTGATATTTCTGTCTATTTGATAAGCAGTTATATTGAATAAGGTCTAATTTCATAATCAATAAAGGGTATAAAGGTCCTAGTAGCCTTAGATGTTTGCATGATTATGAAAGACGTGCTAAAGAGAAAAACAAGAGGGCCTGTTTATGAGGAGAGTATGCATTTTCTATCACTCCCTTCAATGCAAAAATATACATAAACAAAGAGATAAATCTACGTTTACAGGAAAAGATGCATCCTGTCACATGCTGACATATGCTGCAAAGTTATGCAGTCGTCATTTAGATGGTGCTCTAAAGGCTATTAAAGATGTTTCATGAGTACTGAGTCGATTTCATTCAACTTTAAACTGTGAGTAGGAATCCAAATCAATCCTGCTTCTCGTATTACCCAGGAGAGACTTCATATCGGCAGTCTGTAAGCAAACAAGAGAAAGAGTGTATAAACGGAACCTGTTAGGGGCGGTCTGTGCCTGCGAATAGTCCTGTGTAGGTCGTGAAAATGAAGTTCGACCAAAAAGGCTGTGGTTAAAAGAGAGGGGCAGCACCGGTGATCACCGTTACACTTCCTGCCAACCCCCTCAACACCTTCTTTTACATTACCATTATTAAAAAGGAGAGGACTCTCTTAATAAAGTCTATTAATCACGCCGGAGGAGTCGGTTCATCGGTTCACACTCTCACGAGGGTCTCTAATCAATCAAGCTCACTGGTAATTTATTCATGGGAGATGTAAGAAAGGACTATTTGACAGTGTTCCATGAGGAAGAATTTATTAAGTTCCCTTCACCAGTCATCCAATCCTGTGGAGCCATGAATGTACCCCCACCCTGTTCCCCACCCTTGTCATCTCTTTCTGGCACGTTAAATAAAAGAGCCTTCATAATGCATGAAGACTGTAAAAATATTGGAAACATCCAAAATATGTTCTCTCATTAACAGTGATGAGTGAACGTTGGAGTATTGGCATTTATCAGATGTGCTCCAAGTGTAAAGGCACTGTTGTACAAGGCCTCTGCTGTGTCGGATGATGTAGAGACATCACTTTCTTGCTATTCTCTCAAAAGCCGGAGAAAATGTGTCTTATTAGTTCACACAAGGTGGCGAAATTCTGTGCTACACTGCTGACTAATGTACAAAGCTGAGAAAGTTCAAGGCTGATGGTTTGCTGGGCCTCGGCTACGTGTCAGCGAGGAGGGCGCAGTGAGGGGACATCAGGCTGGTAAAAGTGTGCAGCTGTTCGCAGCAGCTAATAGTGCAGGCATTTCTTAAATAAACCCAACCCTGTGCTCATCTTCTTGGTAAATGCTTTACATGTGGGCTGATATGGTGAAGAGATGAAGGAATGCATCACTTCCCCCAACAATATTTCTGTAAAACAAAGTACGCGGAATTTTATTTGAAAAAATATTATACATATATACATATATATGTATATATTTAAGTTAAGAAAGTACACATTTAAGGACGGAATTGTGAGCCGGGTGCTTGAACAGCCCTCCTCGCCTTTGCTTTGTCCTGAGGAAGAACTGAAAGAAGGCTATGCTTGGCTTCAAAGCTACATTTCCATAATTGCCCTGTAACTCGGCCCTGTCTGAAGGATCTGAAAGGGGCTGAGAAAAGCACAATCTTTCAGCTGGGTGAACGGCAAAAGCCCCAACGCCTCTCCCTCTGGCTTGTCGGCCTGTTGCCCCCTTCCCCACTTGTTGCCTTTTGGATTCAGTCAAAGAATTCTTCTTTCTAACTTCCATCAACAAAAGGCATGAAATCAGTGCCCTCCCTCCTTCCCGCTTCGGCCCCAGAGAATGTCACTCCTTCTGGGCCTTTTGTCCTTTGCTCAGCACATGGAAACACCACAGCCCCTCTGTCCCTGCTGCCTGGCTATTCTTTAACATGTTGCTGATGCACTTTCACTTACATTCCCAATAATGGATGTACCATAAAACATGCAGGAGACACAGAAGGTGCATATATTTGTCAAGGGCTAAAATCGAGACCTTCCGCTGTGTCGTCCTTCAGCTCTGGAGTGTGACCAATGTAACAAGTCGCTGTGGAGTGCTGTGGCCTGTATGCCCGTCCATGAAGGTATTTGGTGTGTGGGACATGTGTTCCTGGGAGCAGATCCCTGCTCCTCCTGGCTGAGTGCTTGCAAATGGCCAGTCCCTCTCTTGGCCCAGCCGAGAGCTGGGTGGGGGCGCGGTCGACAGTGGCTCATAAAAGGATTAGTCCACCGCACAAAGACAGTGGGCCGCTTCTAAGCCTGTCCACAAAGGAGATGACATTTGTCTGTCTCGCTGGCAGTAGGGGGTGTGTCAGAACCATCCAGCCTAGGGGTAGGAGGAGGTGGCACTGGTGGTGGGGCTACAATGACAGAAGGGGTGGATGAGGTGACCCCTTTTATTTGCAGCGGCCTCCTCTTTCACAGGGCACCTCTGGCCCTCTCCAATGGCCTGCTTTGGTGTTTATTTACTCCATGGTTTCCCCCTATTCACACACCAACCTCTGATGGCTCCATTGGTCAGACTATTCCAGCTGCCCGGTAGCGCCGTACACCTTATCGCAGATCAATGAATGCTTTGAGAGACAGATTAGATTTCCCTATAATGATTACACCTTCTGTAGATTTTCCCCTTCAAAATGGCTGTTTAATAGCGCATTACCTTTTTTTTCATCCATGTAACTGTATTTAGTTGCGTCTGTGAGCGTTGGGGGCAACTGGAGTACTCGTCAGGACAGCATAAGCCATTCATAAAATTGGAAATTAAGTTTTATTTAAACTATTATCAAAGGCTTTTCCACATTGTTAATACAGAAGGGAGTTTATAGCATCTGAGAATCGTATGCTCTCATACTGAGGCATATTACAATCTGAAAAATCCAATACGGCAAACAGTGCTTTGGTGTGCTCTGGAGGCGCTCAGCATGGACCTCACGAAAAAGAAAGAAGACAGTCAATGTTGATTATTTCTCATTAGCAAGGCGAACATCCACTTAATGTGCAAGGAAACAAGTGACACATCATGCCCCACTAGAAAAGGCACCGGTATAGCTCCGAGCAAAATGTTAGCTAATGCATTCCATTTGCTCTTTGTAACCAGGAGCAGGTTGGACATGTACGGAGACATAAATAGGCATGATTGCTTTTTTTCTGTCGGGGCTTTTTAAACCTTGATTTCATGCACTGCTCAGAGGAGAGGCCCTGAGCTCCAGACATGATCACTGGCCCTTGAGAAGCAGCATTTCAATTGAATCCTCACATCAAGAAGTGGCTTGTTCTAGGCCCCTCAGGAGCAAACATCCTGTGAACAGTGAGGAAACCGGTATAGTTATTTATGATAAGGTCCGGTGTGCTCACACTAGGCCCACATTTTATTTATAGAATTGCCTGACATGAATCTCTACAATATTCATTTATTTCCAATAATTGGTTTCCAACTGATGCGTCCTGAATTTCTCTGAATTTGTAATGATATAATTGATTTATAGATTATTATTTTTTTGTGATTTGTTTTCTTAGCTTGTAATATTTCCATACGAACACCCATTTCCTTTCTGTTCTATAATTATAGAACATCCGTGTCGAAGCAGTGCAGGTCATGTAGTGGACAAAAAAGAAAAAACTAGGTCTATTCCATCAATCAGCTGACGGATTCTACTTATGAATATGCATCTCTGGCGGGAGAGGAGGAAAAATTATAGGAAGTGCGACAGGAAGGAGGCATGGTCCGGAGCTCCAAAAGGCTCCGGAGTCCTGGCCTTGGCTGAGAAGAAGTTTTATTTACAACATATAAACCAGAGAGGATCCGGTTCAGACAAGTCAGCGCTTTTTTTCCCCCCAGCTGCCCTGCAATGATTGAAAAATATAAACAATGTGTGAATGATTGTCAGTGCGTTTTTAAAAAATATATATAAATCTTAGTAAAATATACTAAAATCGGAAATTAATAAATAATGATGCAGCCTGAAATGATCACGGTGAATTGGGAAATCGAAGTATGTCTCAAAAATGTTTTGCACGTCAATATTTATTTTTTTCCAGCTCTGGAATAAGATGAGTAAAAGTAATAAATTGCATTACTGAGACTGTCTCCTGAGAATCTTTGTAACGTCTGCAATTATTTTCACAATCGTAAAGAAATTCGAAAATAACAGGAATATTCATGACATTCTTTCCCTTTGTTTATTATTCTGTTCGTTTCTTTTTCGGGGTTTTTCGGTCTGATTTTTTTTTTTTTGACAAAATATATCTTCCTGATTTAAAAACGGGAAATTACCGGAGAGAATGCTCCATAAGAGAAAAACTGAAACTTCATCGTCAAGATATGAGCATGACAGCCGTAATATTTTTTTAAGAGAATGTCTCATGTGTAAACGCTGTAATTTATTTGCTTTATCGGTAATTATTTTTATTTCTATTTAATGCATCGTGTTTATAATTCAATATGTGCATACTTGCCGTCAACGTTTTGGGCTGATTTTTTAAATAAGGAAGTCCGTCTTTTGAAATCCATAATCGCTTATTAAAACATTAAAAAGGAAACTGCAGATTTTTCTCGAAAAATGTTTGAACATCAAATCCACAATTAAAAAAAAGGTTGAAAACTCAATCAAAATGAAGGATATTGCGCCACATTTATAAGGTCAAATTAATACTTTTGAATTCTATATCACAACTGATAGTTCATTTAAAAATATCCCGCTGAGACGTTAGCACAGCGCGCTCGTGTGTGAATGTGTGTGTGTATGTAATGTGTGTGTGTGTGTGTGCATCATGGCCGGCTTCATGTGACTGTAGAGGGAGCTCCAACACTAAGTTTACATAAACTTCCTCTGATAAGGGGCTCACACATGCAAATGATCACATCATGGGCAAACAAAATAAATGATGTTATTATTAGTCATGCAGCAACGATATATTACAATTATACCAAAGAGCAGCACCGGCTGAGGAGAATGTATGATATATGCGGAGCGCAAAAGCATTACAAATTGATCATGATGAGATCTGGGAGTTGCTCTGAAAGCCAATATCCATCTTTGAGAACCACCGAGCACCAGCAACCATCTAACAGACGTTTAGCACCTTAACTCCTCTTTATAGACCTTAGTATTTCAGAATAAAATGAATGAAATAATTAATCATTTCAATGCTCTGTAAGGATAATCCCATAAGATTAATAACCAACTGTATGCTACTGTAGTAGCTGTTTAGCTTTTAGTCCCTCTACTACAAAAGCGTGATATATCCCTCTCGAATATTTACTTATTACATCCACGGAGGATGATGTCTGTGCCTCAGGCTGCCCACTAAGAGAATGCGCGCGAGCACACACACACACATTGGCATAAACTAAAGCAATAATGCTCTGAACCTGCAAAAAGCACAATCAAAAGCAGCTGTCAAAATAGCTCTTCCAAAAACCCCACAGTTCCTTAAAGTTGCAGCAGTTCATTTATTAGCCAAAATATAGACTTTCTTGTACAATTTTGGTTCACAAGTATGTACATATTCTTAACTTTATATACAAAAACATTTGAACATCAATTCCTCACAGAACTTACAAAAAAAGAAAAGAAAACTCAGACTACAGGTTCATACATTATTACATTAGTAGTTTTACACAGGACATGCTTACAATGTAAGTATACAGAGATGTATTATTTTTTTATTTTACATTCCATATTCAAATTAAAAAAGAAAAAAGCAACAAAAAAAAGAAAAAGAGAAGAGAGAGAGAGAGAGAGAGGATGGGTGAGAGGTTGGGAGAGGAGAGAAGAGAAATAGAACGCAGCTTCTAGTTGGTTTTGAGGCCTAAAATACACAGGAGTTTAAAAAAAAGAAAGAAAAAAGACTGTGGTGGAAATTAATAAAATAAGATAATAGTCTCATGAAGCGCTGAAACACAACTTGATATAAAAGTGACAATTGCCTTTCAAAAAACGAGCCTGTGGTGAATTTGCATTGAACTCATTTGCATGACCAAACAACATAGGCCTTGACGAAATAAAACACGCAGGGTGTGCAACAAAACCTAAAATAAAAGCTAATTCGGGTAAATATGGCGTTTTTTCAAAAAAGAAAATCTGATACAGCGTCCCAAAAAAAATCCCAGATGTCATTAATTGACAGCTTCACTAGCTTTGAACTGGTTGGAAGCTGTTGTATCTACTTTTTTCCTACATCCAAGGCACTACTTCTTCCTGGAATTGTGACGATTAAAATGAAAACGCTTTTGCACCACCTATTCAGAGCCCATCCTGGCTTTCAGTGAATTGTTGTTCAAAACATAGCTGCTTTTAATGGGTGGCGGGATTTGTGGAAACCAAGGAATGCAAACACACGTGGGCCTTAATATGGGATGGAAATAAAAGAAGCAAGGGCCGCAAAAATTAAGAAGAATTTTCAACCCTATGTTCAACATTTCCCTTTTTTTTTTCCTGAAATGATTTCTGGTGAGGTTTTCATGATCCAATTTTTCAAAGCAGGTAAACACAGGCAAACATCACACACACGCTGTCATCTGTAAGATATACTGTTATAACACTGTTCATCTGTGTGGCAGGAAGGGGGTCCAGAAACAGGCAGGGGAGAGCGAGAGGAGCTCTCAAATAATAGAAACGAGTATCAGGAGGTGGACTAGTGTCTCTGGTGAGTAGGTATCTGTATCTGTCTGTCTCAGTGTCGGGGACATGTACCTGTGACTGGAGTCTCTGAATTGTGACTCTTGTCCTCCGGTTGCCGACTGCTGTACAGGGCCAGGCCGGTGGCAGCCTGGTTCGCCAGTCCCAGATAGTGATTGGAGTTCAGTAAAGCCAGCTGGTGCGCCGAGAACGCTCGGTTCGTCCAGTTCTGGATTTTCCCAACAGGACAGGAGGAAATAAGTCTGTGAGGAGCGACAATGGTCTGGACTGCAGGTCCTGCGGAGTTGCCGCCGTTCATTTGCGGTGATTTGCGCGGATTGTCAGGGGCAGTGGCCGTCTCCGCCAAAGACCAGATCTTTGGCTTCTGGGCCGGGGCAGGGTTGTTTTCTGAGGGCGGCGAGCCCACGGACACCGCGTTCAGCTTGAGCTGCTCTGCGTTAGGTTGGGACGCTTTGCTGTCTAAAGAGGCGTGATGATGATTGTGATGGTGGTGATGGTGGTGGAAGTGCTCCGCAGCTCTCTCCATGTCTTTGCCCTCTTTGCCCACAGCCTTTAGAAATCTCTGGTCGGGCCCTTGTAAATCCTCATAGCCGTCAGAAATCTCCGAGTCACTCCTCCCGTCTAGTTTAATGTCTGAATGCAGGTCGTCCTGGTCGTCCAAGTCGTCCTTGCTCTCAATATTTTCCGTGTCGATGTTCTCCAAGTCGATCTCCTCCTCGTCCTCCCTCTTGTCCCCCTCCTCCCCCTCGTGATCACTGGAGTAAACATTTCCCTCTTCATCGGTGCGGTTCCGGGGGGCCCAGGTCATCTTGTTCTCCTTCTTTAGCCTCCTCCTGGCGTTGGCGAACCAGGTGGACACCTGAGTGAGGGTCATCTTGGTGATGATGGCCAGCATGATCTTCTCGCCCTTGGTGGGGTAGGGGTTCTTGCGATGCTCACTGAGCCAGGCCTTCAGAGTGCTGGTGCTCTCCCTTGTGGCGTTTTTGGGTCTGGACGGGTCACCGAACTGATACTGGCCATACGGGTAAAAAGCAGGGTGATGGTGGGCGAACCCTGGGTGCTGTACTCCGGGACTGTCTTTCAGCTCGTACTGGGCTCCCTGTGAGAACAAATAATGCAAGAGTGAGTTTTTTTTTAGGACTTAAAATATTTACTGGATTGAACACTTTGTCTATAATTACTCTGCATGTAAATTCTTTTTAACCATATTGTAAACCAATTATATGGAGGTGGAGCAATACAAAAGAACAGTTTTCTTTTTAAATATTAAACACAGAAAATGATTTTTTTGTATTTCGTTCATAACTAGAATCGTTAAACACGATCACAAGCTTCAAAACTGAATCAAAAATAGACCCAATTATTGGGAAAAAATTGGCCAGATTATTCTAAATTTATTTAAAACCAAAAAGTTACAAGAGCAAGACTTTCTGCGCAATTTCCCCAGATTCACATGCAAACCTGATACAGCGCTTTGGATTATTTTGTTACCTTTTTGTACAACGCACTTCAGTAAATTGTATGTCAACAACAAGCATAAAACACAGTTTGGCCACTTTTTAAAGCACCTTTAACTAAATTTCACCACATACTCAGTGACGGAGTTTCCAGCTGCGCACTGAAAGTTTAAAAAGTGCCGACCGACCCCTCTCTGAGGTGGTCCTCAAACTGAAACGCTTTGCAGGAGTAAAGAAAGAGTAGAGTCACTCACCAATTGATTGAAAATGGATATATCGTTCGAGTAGGGCAGAAACGCTCCATAGCCCTGCGCTGCAGCAGCGAACGGAGATCCGTACATGGTTGAGAGGACGTTGGAGAGAGCGCCGGACGGACTCAGCTCTGTCCCGGACCGGGCATTGCTGGCGATCCCCTGGCGCTCCGGCGGGTATATCGGTCGGATGTACTGATATCCCAGCTGAGGGAAAGACATGGTGGCAGGAAAAGGGGGAAAAAGTCTGCTGCGATCACACAAAGCAAACGACTTGCCTCGATATCCACTTTTACAGTGCGCGCATGTGAGCAACAAAAGGTGCAAGCAAAGGAAGTCTATATTTCCTCGGAAACGGCCAGTGTAAACGATCCAGAGGCACCCCTTATTTCTTCCTTTTCTTCTTTCCACCCTCACTTCCCTATTGATCTGCACGGACCAGGGTCAGGTCCTTACAGATTGCTTTAGATTATTGGGACTCCCTTGCTCAGATTGACATTTCTAGTCGTTTAGAAGCCCCTCCTATTGCTCAAATCTCATCCCTCTCATATACTCACTCCACACACCCCCCTCTCTCGCTCTCTCTCTCTCTCTCTCTCTCCATCTCTCTCTTTCTTCGTAGCTGCGTACTCCTATTTAAATAGGGGTTCCAATCTCATTTTATGGTTTCCCAATCTGTTTCATTTTTAATTTTTCGAGTCCGTCTTTCAAGTATTTTTATTTCTCTAATTCAAAATTACGGAAGCAGCAATGTGAGCAAGGGTGAGCAGTGTGGTGTCAGCAACTGATTAACTTTTTTTCGCCCTCAATTTCCTTTTATACAGAAAAAGAAACTTTCCTCTGTCGAAGCAGACACGACCCGAAGAGGACATCGGTTGGGGAAAAAAGTTAAATCTGGAAGTTTAAGGTTTATTTTTGTATTAACTGGAAATAGTTTAAACACGCCTTATTTGTAATTACAGCCACATTTAACAACGTTTGTTAAAATTGCTTATATCAAACACACAAAGATTGTCAATTACAAACAAGAAATCGGAGAATAAAAATGAAAGTAAATATTTTTGAGGTGGTCGGCCCTTTTAACAACAGTAAATCACAGGTTAAACGCACTTTTTCTCTCTCTGCATGGCTGGGCATAAGGTGTGCTTTCTTACAGCGGTTCTGAGGTGTTATGGGCTCTTGGTGTCAATGGGAGTCATCACATTCTTTAATCTGAGACATCAAATGGTTCGCCTGCAGCCACTTGGTATCAGAGAGACAGCTGATGATTGGAGCATTACTCTGTTAATTAAGACTAAGTGTAAAGTAGCAGCATCAAACACCACTAGTGGATTGGGCTGGGGAGGATGTTTATTACAGGAAACATCACTCTGACTCCTTCAAACAAAGGTTAGAATAACAATAATAATAATATCGCTAATAATAATAATTATTTTCATTATTTATTGTCATTATTTTTTGTAAATAAATAAATAAATAATAATAATACATATTTTCCGCGGGGGGAAACGTTTAAATCAATAAATAATTTAGAGATGTTAAATAGGTCTAAAGACTTAATCCTTAAAGAAGAAGAAGAAAAACGATCATCCGGATAAAGCGCAGTTTAAAAAAATCAATTTGATTATTTTGATGCAACCTGATGTTTCTGGTAAAAAAAAAAACGGATTAAAGCCCAAACAAGGGAGTCAGAATTGGAATTCTGCGAATCAATAGTATAAAAGTGCGCACGGGACAAGTCTAATCGCATTTTAGCCCAGCATCTGTTTTGTTAATCGCTTGCAAAACAACTGCAGAGGTCCAATTATTATTCCACGCACTATATTTGAATACAGTATTAATGTATTATTGACAGTGGGATAGAGTTTCATCAATCTTTTTTTTTATAACGAAATCCCGGTTTCCAAGAACTGTGAACTTGTATAAACCTTTAATCTTCTTTTAAAGCAGATAGTTATCATTGTCTGGGAGGATAACAGCAGCTATAATTTCTTATAGAGCTACCCATTAGGATACGCCTTGTGTGTGTAAAAGTCTGTCCTGAATCTGTGTGTGTTCTCCAGCCCGGATTATGGGGTTATTAATTACAGCGGCTTGCTGGTGCCATCCGACCGGAATGGTAATCACTACATAGCAGTCAATAGGACGCTCACACTTAAGTGCACGTGCACACACACACGTATACACACTCTCTCACACACGCACACACAAACATACACTCACAAGATCGACCTGCAAATTGAGGGGGTCCAGACAGTGGAGTGAAGGGTGGTTAAAGATAAGTGAAGGGTGGTTAAAGATAAGTGGATGGTATCTGACATTTAGATATACAGCAGTATAATATGTGTAAAGAAGAAAGAGAGGGGAAAAATCGCGTCCAAACATCACAATCCAGAGAGAGAGGAGAAGAAAAGTGGGGTAGTGCGACTCTTCAGTGTGTTTGTGTGTGTGTGTGAGAGAGAGAGAGCGAGAGAGAGAGAGGAAGAGAGAGAGAGAGAGCGAGAGAGAGGTTGGCTGGAGCGTCATAAACGTTAGAAGTGAGAGTATAATATATAAATCCAGCGATGGTTTCTGCCTGCTGCTGTCCGCTAAGCAGCGCTCTGAGTCCGGATGGACACGTGTCTCATCCCCGGGACGGACCACGTCTTACGGATAACCCCCCCCACCCCACCCACCCACCCCTCGCTCTGACTCCAGCACGCCAGTGACTCTGTGTGATTTACTGCCTGCCATCAAAAGCACAACGCACTAACTTAACACTTTCACACAGAGCCGGCAAACTGGCGTAGCCATAAAGGCATTAAGGAGGCGCTGCCCTCTCTCCCCAAGAGAATCTCAGTAAACAGTAAACTAACCTCTGTTTGACTTCCGTACAATCACCCAAACATCCCTCAGATTAGCTCCAAATTAAAGACAACAAACAACAAGGGGAGTACAGACGATGGGACATTATTTTGGAATAAGCTTAATTTTATTATTTATTTATTTGTTTATTTATTTATTATTATTATTATTGTTATTATTATTATTATTATTATTTGTACTTTATGTTAGTTTTCTGTATACCAGTGGGATAATGCTGGTAGCTCGCTGTCGCCAATTTAATTCGCAGGCTATATAAAAAAGAGGGCAATCATACAGGAATGACTCGAGGGCTGTTTTGTAGAGAGCTCTTTGACGATAATTATGCAGATGACACAATTTCACATTCACATAAGCAAACATACACGGCCTATCGCTCAACAGTAATTCCTTATGCAATACACAGGGCACCAGTGACACGCTGCAAATGATGAACCGAGGCTCCTCACAACAGGCGAGATCAAAAGGCTTCAAACGAAGCCACTTGAAATTACACATTTGGATCTTTTCCATAACGCCCCGGTGACAAAAAATATTCCAACTCATCTCTTATCACACACGGAATCAACTTTAAGGGGGCCCTTGTTGATCAGCATCGTGTAATTGAGATGATGAAGAAAAACGCAATGAATAATAGTCGGATGTTTGTGGTAGTTTTGTGTTGGTGAGAGAAAGAGAGAAAGGAGAGATTCCAGTTTCTTGACTTGCTTGCAGGATTCATATTTTCATATCTGAAGATATTTTGGATGCAGCATGTGTTTGTCTCTCATTAGAACTTCAAATCCCAAATTAAGCTGAAACCTCTGTTGTAAATCTTAAATATTGCAGTTTAGAAGTTCAGAGCTTTTTCAACGTGATGAATAAAAGCTGAAGTCAAATATATAAATCACAGAAATCAGATTTTTCTGAAATCAGATCAGAAAAATTATTAAAAGTATTATTCTTCAAAGCAAACACATGCTTGTTATTGTTAATGTTAATGTTAATGTTAATGAAATGTTCCTCAGACCTAAATACCTACGTAACCTGGAAAACTAGCTGTGCAACACATTTAATCTCAGAGTATGCTCTTTCAAAAACTCTTATCCCATTAGGCTGGAATAAAGTTCCAATAAATCTTTAGTGTTTAAAGAACTTTCAGGCTTAATCCAGTAAATGAATTAGTTTCTGAAATTAATTGTTCTTAGCAGGAGAAGCAAGTGTACTTTGGAACTACATTTAAAGTTGAATTTTTTTCACTGTTAGGATAATTTAAATAGTATAATTTTAATTACATTACCCCAACCACTCATGCATATTAAACAGATAGCCTAAGTTTCATTTGCATTAGTGGCAAAGTAAAGCATTTTGGAATCGTTTCTCCTGCTCACACCATTTGGAAACAAATTAATAGTCAATGGACTGCAACTTATTAAACTGGGTTATGACAGCGGATCAAAGCATGAATTAGAGCACTACCTTGCAAATGTTTTATAATAACTTGTTAACTTCAGGTTGTGGTCTACTACTAAATTCTAACAGTCATTCCCATTGAGTGCAGGGATTGAGTGGGAGATCCATTTTAGATTTCAGGCCTTGAATAGAGTTTTAATCAAACAGCCTGCAGCTTACAAGTTTGGAACAATGTGAAATGTGCATAAGCATATTGATGTAGGTAGTGGGTCTATAGTTCTAAAAAAGATGGTGACAATTACAGAAGCAAGTCCTTGACTGCACATGCTCCAAAGTATTTTATTTTTAATAGCTATAATAAAATATATTAGTGGATTATTTAACACTAAATACTGTCTATGTGATGTTCACTTATTCAAACTGTTAAAATGTAATAACGTCACATAAACCTGGTTTTATATTTTTGGTGGTTAGAGTAGCATCTTACTTGTCATTTTCCTGCTATAACAACCCTTTAAATTATATGCAATAAATTACATTAGTGGTAAACTTGCACCTGCACAAATGGTATTTTGTTCTGGTTTGATTACTGATTGAAACTGTCAGGACAGGCCATAATATTAATAATAATTATAGTACAGTGTCTCTTTCTTTTTCCGGCTAGACGTATATGCACACAGGAATCCTGTATAGAGCCCTGAGGGATTCCCATGTTGTGTCTGTAGAATGGACTAACTTTATTCAGTCATCATTCAGGTAACTGACATATGTTTTATTATGCATGAGTCTGAAAGAAATTGAACTGAATTGTTGTTGCTCTTTTGTATTTTCAACAGTTTTCACCTTCTTTTTAGAGTGTATGAGGATTATCACTATAAAATAACCCAAAAAGCATGTCGGAGCCAGTCATAGCCACCAGGTGCCCCATAAACTACAACATTTAATGCAAATAATAGCAAAATAATTTGTTACTGCCCTATAAATGCTTTGTATGCTTATTATTACTATAACATTACTACTGCCTGGCTTAAACTACTGTATAATAGTGCAGTGCTATCTGTACGTAGATTTGTGAGTGCCTTTAACAATGCTGCATGAAAGGTGAGTTGTTTTTTTTTGCTTCCTCACTACCCACTCACTCGCACTCAGTCCACCTGCTGCAGTTTACCCTGTATCAGTAACACAAGGCATTGATTTTACGGTAAAGTCACTTTGTAAACGGAATGAGTAACTCTGGGCCCCGCTATCACTGTATTACACGGGTATGGCCCACGTAACAAGATGAACATTGATTCAGCATTACAGATGATCGATAATGAAATAAGTAACTTCAGGGCCAAATTAAAATGCAAGCTGGCTTGATGCTGCCAGTTCTCTGTGAGAGGTGTCAGTAGGAGAGAATGAGGCAGATGGAAAGTCAGATAGAGGGAAAGGAGGGGAGAGGGACAGAGTGAAAGTGGGTGGCCAGAAATCCTAGAGTGATGATGTTTTGAGGATGTTCATAATGATCACTTGTGTCTGGGGTCCACAGAGTTGCTATTGATCCAATAAACACACTGATATCATATTATTTGTTGTGAGGCCTCACAATAATTAACTATGTCAATAAGCTGCTATTATCCCACACACACTTGCTCAAATAATGCTTAATATCTCTAATAATAGACCACATTCTGCCAAGGCTCCACCGTTGTGTCCAGGTTAAAGTCAAGTCACTTTATTTTAAATAAAATAGGTCGCTCTACTTTTCCAAATATCACGCCTTTTCAAGCATATCTCATGGTGAATGGTTGAGAATGAAGGCCATTCTTATGTGACCTGTGCCTGTGTTTTAAATTTAAAATTCTTTGACTCAGATTTAGGTGGATATGACCGCTCTGTTTATTTGAAAGGAATGACTCACGTCCTGACCTCACATAATGATGCCTTATGTAATTAGAATTAAGACATTTCTTTGAAAATATGTATTTTTTTTGTTTTATTTTTGATGGCATTTATTAGCAGAGAAACGTTTATGTTGTTGTGAAGGTTTTTGTCATGATTTTGTTTTTGGATTTTGATTTTCTATGTTGACATGTAGCGCCATAAATATGCCAACAGCTTCCCACAGAGTCCACAATGATCTACTGATCTTCCTAGTTGTGCTGACTGACTCACTGAGCGCGTGGAGCCAAACAATTATATGTTCACAAAATGGCACATGCTCAAGGATACACCAACCATCTACCACAACCATCCAGCTGAAGGGCTATATCAACCCATGATCCGTTTGGGTAATGAAATCATAACATGTTTTTTCTATAGTGGAGAGTCTGGATCATGTGGTAGCCATCGATGCCCTTTCGTGGCCTCGTAGCTCAATACTGCGGCCACACAAATATCTGTTTCCCAGCACTTTTTGGCCTACTGAGTTGGACAAAGCCTCAGTCTTTCCAGCTGTTGCTGCTGCTGGTTTGAGACCGGAGACGAGGCAGCTGTACCAACATAGATGAGCAGAGGCTTGTCATCTGCATGGTGGCCTTAACGTTGCAGGGGGTACAGGAGAGATGGTAGAGTGTGGACATTAGTAGCCGTGAAACTGACATTTTCCATGATTCTTAATGGACCATGCATAATCAAAGATGGATAGTTTCCCAGTGACACTGAAGTTCCTATTTGGTTGCACCGCAGGAAAAGTTGACTAGCCTGTATGATCCATACTTCACTGGAATGATGCCAACAATCACAAAAAACATGATCAAAGATGAACAATTGCATTACTCGAGTTGCAGGAAGTTGTCTGGCCATTCATTTTTAGCATATGATTTGTCGATGTTGGTTTGATATGTGCTCCTATGTGGCATGGTGGTGGGGTAGTTAGCGCTCTTGCCACCTCAGGACCTGGGGCCTCTGTGTGTTGAGTTTGCCAGGTTCTCCCTGTCTTTTCTTGGGGTCCCTCCGGACAGTCCGTCTTCCACCCACTGTTCAGAAATATACAATGTAGGGGAACTTGGAAGTCCCTGAAGGTGTGAGCGTGTGCCATTTAGGTGTTGGATCTGTGAGTAAAACCTATGCTAAAAAAAAACAACTAGGGAACAATTATTACTCTGTATGTATTTCTTTGGTGCATTTATTAAACAATAAAAAAAAGCTTATCAAATCATTCATGACGAAATTTAGGATTTCATGGAAAATACTAATTTTAATTGGATAAGCTCAACCTTTTGGTAAAGCATGTTTTTAGAAAACTATTTGACTCTAATTACACTTTATTTTGGTTATATCATGTTAAAATTCTGTTAAGAAAGTCCTCACATCCGTAAAGAGGCCAAAAAAAGTCCTACTTCTCCCATTGGACTTTGTCAATAGCCATCGTCAAGGCCTCCTTGGTGGCCCATTTAACATGTGGTGTCCCTCATGGTTCTCTCTTTGACCCCTTACTCTTTAGCATATACATGCGTGGTAATATTAGAAACATGTTCAGTCGAGTGGCACACTCTTTTCCAACAAGAAATATTGACTCAAAATGTGCTCAACCATACAGCTGAGCAGAACCTTAACTGGAGACTTGCTCAGGGTATACTCCACCTCCCTCCTCATGTCGGCCGGGACACGCTTCAGTAATTCTGAAATGCTGAGACTATAAGTAAGTAATAAGTGGTAACAGGAGATTGATCGATGGTCGAATGGATGGATGGATTGATGGATGGATGGTTTGATGGATGGATGGATGGATGGATGGATGGATGGATGGATCAGTGTTACTGTACCAGAAAAATACTGATCTGGTTGGTCAAGAATCCAGCTCTTCTTGAGGGTAAAAATATAAAGAAGCATTTCACAGGAAATGACAATTTTTACTGTAAAGGAAAGAAAAAAATAGTCTTATTTGATTTATCTATTTATCAACGTCAATCATTTGTTTTTTTTTCCCAGTGTCTGACTCATTTGTCTTGGATTTATAATTAGCATTTCCTTATTAATTATTTACCGAGTGTAGCTGATTTTTCTGCTTTGTTCTTTTTAGCATCCAAATAGAATTACTTTTGGGAGAACTGCAAGGTTGTGACAGATTTGGCTTCCCACCCAGAAAAAAACCCCCATCAATTCTCTGTGGTGAAGTTAGGCAATTATTGCAAAGAAAAAGCTGTTGAGGTAAAAAGGTGGAAAATACTCCCTTGAAACCCTACTTAGTACTGAGTGAACATCGTTAACAATGGCATCATGAAAATACTTTGTTGCTCACTGGCATGGTTGTCAGCCGGTCTTCCACTATCTACAACTCTATTTTAATAAGTGGCATCAAAGAACAGAACCTGTAATGTTATATTTTGGAGGTGGGTGTAGACCTTGAATTTGAGTGGGCAAACATGCCAACCGATCGAGGTCAGAGGAAACTATACAAGCACACACTTAAACCTCAAGAGGACAGCTTTGATAAGCACCTATCCACCTAAATACTGCTCCTATGGTACCAGATATGGTTGCCACTGACAATACCTTTGGGCACATTCCGTGGCACTGCGTGTGTGTATACCCTCATGTGGGTGTTGTCCTCATCCAATTATTTCTATTAGCCCATGCTAATGCATAAAAGACTGACTAATGGGCCTTTGGGTAAAATAAACACTGGTGACTTTGAGGATTATGATGACAAACTACCACTCTGTCCAACACAATGCATAATTGTTACCACTGTAAACAGATGCGAGTGCACGGGCAATGCTGCACCTGTTTGATCAAAAACATTGAAACAAAGCCTTGGCAACACTTCAGCAGATTGTCTAGCTCAGCTTTTTTTTTTAAAGGCTGCTGGTGTGGCCTACTATGCTCCCTTCTTAAATGCATTCACAGATTGTCTGTTATTTTAGTTAGCACTCAGATGAGAAGTGTAAAAAGGTAGCTGTTTTTGAGAGGTGCAGTCAAAAGTGAACTCTATTTGTTGTTTCATCGAATAGACCCGACTTTTACCCAATTTAATTATATCTATATTTTAACTTCTTAAACTTAGCCCCCTTCAGCAGGTGTTACTTAAAAGTTGTTGGACCAAAAACATATGATTGATATGACACAAGTTAACAGGTTTTCACTCATATATAATAGTTGCTGTAATAGATATAATTTCTGTCTAAATTATTACTAACGTAACTAAAATGAAACAGCACATGTCAGATTTAAGACGACTTGTACCTTTATTCTTATGTGAGACATTTGTTATTCATGTTATCAACATTTATGTATTTCTATGTAAAATACAAAGGACAGTGCAATGCATAGAATTGCAAAAACAATTCTTAAAGAACCATGACCTTGGGTCGGTCTGGTTATGTAAAAAAGAGAACAAAGTATTGCCATGTGTAATTTATGTAATATCATGCTAAGCTTGTACAAATTAAAAATCTTTGTACAGCAAGAATTGGATGAATGAGTCTTTTTTTGTCACTGCTTCATATTGAATACATTCCATCAGGATTTTGAATATTTTCCGTGTGAATACGAAATAATTTTGCCTGATTTATTAGATACAATTGTTTTGAACAAATATTAGCCATGTTTTTATTTTAGGAAACTTCATTAGTTCTGAGAGAAGAATGAACTACCTGGTTTCGAGAAAACGCAAACCTCAGCAAAATTTCAATGTTATTCCGTGTTATTATTATTATTATTATTATTATTATTATTATTATTATTATTATTATTATTAAAAAACAAAACAAACAAAAAACTATTTTTAGGTATCTGATTTGCTTTTCCATATAATTTTTATTATATGAGTATTTTGTTTTTTTATTTCTTTGTCTCATTGTCTCATATATGTGGCACCTCACGACATTCCTTTGATTGTTTTTTTTATAATTCTTGAAAGACTGAAGTTTCACTGATGGCTGTCCAGCTGATATATGTTTGGTATTACACATATCTACTAAGGATATTGTGTGCTGGATTTCTATCATACATTATTCTTATAAGTTTCTAAATCAAACAAGTTTATTTATTTATTGTACAAATGTATTAAGGATCTTATACCTGGATTGACTGTCATATGCATTATTTACAAGTTCCATAAAAAAGAGACACAAACTTTAAAAATGTATCTATATCTTTTCAATATTAATTCAATGTCCTGGATTTATTATTGTAGGACAGATTCAACACAATCAGGAGAAGCAAAATAAATATAATTTTTTTAAATCGATATTGATCAGTTTAGCAAGCTGGACACTAATAGATTAATAGATTAAGATGAAAGCGTGGTTCCAAGAGGATGACTCATGCCGATGCAGGTGATCAATCTGACCTTTGGCCTACAGCCACTGCTTGGTTGTGGTGCTGATGACAATTTACCTCATATTGTTTCTCGAATAAGAAAACAAAATTAAAGAAAGGAAGAAACACATTTTTGTTTTAATTTTTTCAATTTGATTAATCTATTTAGGACACACTGCAATCTTTACATCTGTATGGAATGTCAAAACCTTTCACTTTTCTGAAAGGTTATTTTTCTAACACTATATTTTCATGTGTTAATTGACCAATTGTTCCACCTGCAATAACCTATGGATAAATTTTGTTCCACCTCTTGCTTGAAAACTCTGAGAATAGGTTGATTATCGGTTTGTTTCTCACACAGTCCAATAGTCTCATATCTGCAGATGTTATGAACACTATACTCTCCAAGAATACAATCCCCGACAATCATGTCTTTTAGTCCTGCTTGGGCCTTCTATGTATGTAAGCATCCATACAGACAGACGTATGTGTGTGTGTGTGTGTGTGTGCCTGTGACTGTGTGTTTGTGTTAATGTTGCCTGTCTGTTGTACAACAATCACTGGAGCAAGACAGGGCCCAGCTGTCAGGCCACCGCTGTCACAACCAATAATGATTACCCTCTCCCTGCTCCTCAATCCCTGCTTCATAAC